>VZTZ01039753.1:294206-561235 GCA_013400955.1 Drymodes brunneopygia | reverse complement strand
GACCCCGAGGCACGATGACCCCCTCCATCCCCCGCTCCGAGGCAGCCGCAGCGCCGGGCTCCCCCGGGCACACCGCCGCGGCTCGGAACCTGCGCGGGTCCCCAAGGCAGCGGAACGGCCGCAGGGCGGGGGTGGGCGCTGGCTCCGGCCACCAGCGATGCCAAAAGGCCGCAAACTTGCGCTGCAGACAGCGATGCAGGCAGCACACATGCAGCACTGCGATCCCAGCCTGCTAGCTCAGGGCAGAGACAACTCACTCGTGTATCAGCGAACCCACTGCCTTTAGAGGCCGCCTCATCACAACCCTGGCCCGGATCCGTGTGCATGGCACGTCCAGCGCTGTCAGACATACGGCAAGATAGTTGTCAAGTCGTGCAAGTTCAGCCACCTGCGATATTCCCCCTCCATACTGCAAAGGCTGTTGCAGAAGCTGACTGAACCCCCAGCAAGCATCAGCCTCTACCCCGGGCGTGTCCAGTGTGACAGCTCTGCTGCTACCTCTACCCAGTTAGAGCTCATGTAACCGCACACTGCAGGTGGAAATACAAACATTCCCAGAGCTGAGTGAAATTCTGAAAGCTGAAATATTCCTAGACCTGAAATTCCAGTGCAACCTCAGACGTTCACAGCCTCTGCTGTACAGGTATGGCATCACTCCCCTTTTCAGACCTGCAGTCCAGACTTGCTTCTTCATGCAATATTTGCGAAGGTTTGTGAACTTCAAGTGTCTTTGAAAGTATCTTGATCCACACCTCACAGTGTTCAGGTAAATTTCAAAATTAATACTTGCTACTGGAAGGACTGACGGAAGAATGACGAACTCAAGCCTCACTTCTAAGACATCTCAGCTGGCATAGGGTTCAGTGTTGTGTATCTCATATCGAAAAGGGCAGCCAGCTGAGGGGGGCGGGGGGGGGGGNGGGGGGGGGGGGGGGGGGAAGAAAGGAGAACAGGAACACTGAGAGCTCTAGAAAACTGTTCCAGGGAGGACAACTGAAATAAATGGCATTTAACCTAGAGGGAGGGCAGAGGGAAAACACAATAACATTCTTCAAGAACTGCAAGAGGTTACTGTGAAGCAAAAGGAATTAACTGTTCTGCATATACATTAGACAAGTAAAAGAGGTGAGTAGGCTTAAATTCCATCCCCAGGTAACTGCTATAGATATTAGGAAAAGCTAGGCTAGCTTGCTGCTGGCAGGGATTTCTTTGGGAGAGCACAGCATTTTGGGAACACGTGCACTGGGGTTGCTGAAACAAATGACTGAAGACAGCTGCCCAGACAGTAAACAGCCGCTGTTTACTTTGATTGCTTCTTGGGCTTCAGGACACAGACTAAACTCAAAAGGGTAACAGAACTCTTTCCATAGCCACACAAGAGATGGCTGGGAAACAACAATTCTGAATTAAGTGTTCAAGATGTCCTGTTTCCTACACTTCCATACAAAACCTTTTTGCAAACAAGTGCATATAAAGCTCCAGTTCCCATTACAGTGCTTGATACAGAACCTTAAAAAACAATCCTGTGGGCTAAAATGAAGCACTTCACTCTAGCAAAATTGATTATAAGAATCTGAAAAAATTAGTGTCTTCACAATGGTTTAGGTGTTTAGGAATGTCCAGGAGAATTAAGGCACAGCAGTGACAGAGTACATTGACACACACTGGATCCTTATGAAGCAAGCACAGTCAGATATAAACCAAACCAAGTTCAGATCACAAGCAGCTTTGGACCTGAACAAGAAACCCTGCTTGAGAATAAATATGCACTTTAAATGAATACATATGGACCCTAATTGCTTTACTCTGACTTCTCTGGATGTCCTCCTGATGACAAGTCCCCTGTTTTAATTAAACTCGTTCTTAATATGAATATGCCAGTCAAGAGTATACCATAATTTTGAGAGGCCAACCTTGCTGGCAAGAGACAGAACTGGGAAAACAAGCCACATAAACACAAGGTTAGAGGAAAAAGTCCCTCCTCCATGTCTCCTTTGTCCCTGGTTTCATAACAAGCAATGCAGTTCTGTTCAACTCAAGGTTTCTGCTCGCTTGGCCTGCAGTATTTTGGCAACTGCCATTTGGCTTAGATTTCTGATCACTGATTAATCTTCTCATTTCTTCCCTTCGGAAACCCTTCCTACATGGCCTTCCAAGGCCTAGTGAATTGTAACAGTGCCATAGCTGTACTGTTCATAACTACACTTTCATCCCAGATATCACCAGAATTCTTAAATCCTCACTTTAAAATAGAAAATTAAGTAAAACACTGTATAATTCCCATAAGCCACTTTCCTGCCCAGCCTATGGGGTCTAAGAATCCAAAGGATAAAGGTACTCATGTAGCATGACCAGGGATGAGAGCAGCACCTAGTTAAAAATTTACCTGATATTTGGTACACCATGGTTGCAGGATGTGCAGTTCTGGGTCACTCGCAGCTGTACCAGTGAACAGATGATCGAGGAATGTTCTCTACTTCACAGACAGCACACCAGCAGCAGCTCCTGAAGGTACAGAGAGGAAACTCAGAGGGTATTCATACAGCCATCATAGAAAGGGTCCGTCCAAGCAAGGAATGCAGCTGGTGCTGAATACCCTAAATCTGATCAAAAGGGTTATCACCCTGGGTAAAGAGGCAGCAGGTTTGGGGAGTTTTGGTTGGGGGTTTTTGATTTGCTTTTTTGATTTTAAAGAAGGCCCAGATTCTGCAATGGAGGAAAATCTCAAAACATAACCCAATTCTATATATTTGATCAACTATAGTCCTTTAAACTGTGGTCCAGGCTGGGGAGCATCCTTTTGTATTTTTGCAGTCCTTACGTAACCAGCGTAGGAGGAGAGAGTCTGCAATGAAAGGGTAAGGCTAACATGCGCAAAGTCCATCTTAGGTGTTTTGTTAACTTGCTTGTGGAAAATGTCCATTAATGATTGAAGGGGGAACAAGGTGAGGAGAACAATCAGTAGTTTGACTGAAGTTTAATTTAAGCAGATATATTAAATATTGATGCACTCACAGAGTCTAAAGGACACTCATTTGTCTTCAGCAGATGCAGAAGATAACACTTCCGTAGTTATAAATTAACCCTTCATGTGAGAGGTGAGAAGCATGAGGCTTGTCAAGTGCTATTTGACCTCATTAAGCCACGTCACTTTACCTTCTCTCAGATTTGTGTGAAAGGGAACAAGACTGTTTAAGCTGCAAAGAACACAGATTTCCTAGGAGACAATAAACCAATAAAGTACCACAAAGCTCCCTGGTGGCATAACAGCTATGCTGACAGGAATATTGCTTACTTTGTCTGGGAAAATGCAGATATAGTGGCAGAATTGTCCCTCCCACAGTCTGGCTGTGGGAGGGACTGATAACATTAAATCCAAGGTTTCCACACCACCATCTTCTGCAGAGGTCCCATAACATGGGAAAGCCTGAAGTCTGTGTTCAGATGAACTGTGTCCCCAGTTTAACCATGTCTGACAAACTGGTCAGCTGCACACAAGAGACACAGAGAGGAACTTCTTACAGGAGCATGTGGTAACAAGACAAGGTATGATGACTTTAAACTGAAAGAGGGGAGGTATAGATTAGGTATTAGGAAAGAAGACTATAATGTGAGGGTGATGAGGCCCTGGCACAGGTTGCCCTGGGAAGTTGTGGATGCCCTATCCCTGGAAGTGTTCAAGGCCAGCCTGGATGGAGCTGTGAGCAACCTGGTCTAGTGGGAGGTGTGCCTGCCCATTGCAGGGGAGCTGGAAATAGATGATCTACAAGGTCCCTTCCTATCCAAACCATTCTATGTTTCAAATGCTGCTTTGTAAATCAGTCTTCCACGTTAGTCTTCAAGCCTACATATGTGCAAAATAAACATCACATGCAAACCTTCTGCAAAGTTTGTAACACAAAAAAAGCAGCAGACATCTAGGTTTAAAAAATTGTAATCTGTAATATCTTCTTTTTCATTCCTTTACTTTTACATGACTGAATGGGTGAAGGGTTTTTTAGGTTCTTACACCACCCATGTAGCTAAGGTGATGAGGACATCACCTGCCTGTCCTCATGAGGTTATAACCAAATGAGGGAAAACCTATCTAATCAAAGTACTTTAAACTTGCTTATCACTTAAATACTCTGCTATGCAATGCAATCAACCAATACAGCTGCAAGGAGTGTTTTTTAAAGATGTCAGAGGTACAGTTTCTTAGTAAAAGTTCATTGTAGCAAACTAGGGAACTGTGATAATTTTTACGTAACATAATCTTCTTAATATGTTGCATATGTTTGCATCGTGTAAACTGGTAAAGGAACTATTTGCGTTTGGTAAACAATTAAGTTTTCCATATTAGAACATAAAGGAAAATCACATTATTTTAAGGGTATTTTAAAAATCAGATACACTTCAACTAAAATACAAAAGTGCACCACGTAATGACAAGTAGGTGCTGACAGCACGAATCACATCTGCTGAGAGTGTAAAACAGAAATAAAATTAGCCCTGTATCTCTAAGCAAATTAATTTATCAGCTCTATTTTCTTTCAGGAAATATCTAGCAGTGAATTTTTTATTATGGCATAGGTCCCTCATGACCTTCAGGTTTGTCATAAATTCACAGAGATCAATGCCAGTACAAACCACAAATCCTATTTTTACTGAGATACAAATTTTCTGTTGTTCAACCCCAACTTCCCTTTCCTGATCCTGTTACATGCCCCTCACATAAAGCTAATCCTCAGTTAAGATGGTGCATTATCATACTGGGACAGCTCAGAATGCACTCACTGTTTCAGGAAAAATCTTCTATAGAGATCAGAAGATTCCTTACAGAGAAAGGCAAGGGTCAGAGCCATCTCACATAGCAGCAAATCCTGTATATACGAGGATGTATGGTTATATTAGAGAAGCAAATGACAGCAAATATACCGGTATGTTTAAAAAACCACAATACATAAATAAATCACTTTTTCAGAAAATAACTCAGTAACATATCTTTCACTTTCCCCCCATCACACCCCTTTCTGGGCTATTGTATTTAGGGCACATAAAGTGCTCATTTAACTAGAGGGAGGCAGACTGGTTTATGCTATCTCTGCTTTTTTGTTCTTAGTCTCAAATATCAGATCTTTTTTCTGAGTTCTATTTTGTATTAGTTTCATGCTTTAATGCCTAGAATCACCACCTTTATGGAAGAATACAATACAAAATGGTTAAATATATTTTCACTTTCAGCAGTGTATGGACAGAAACAGAGAACTGGATCCTTAGTACTGCTGAAAAGCATTGTGATGTGGAACAAGGCAAATCCCAGAATGTCCCAAACTCTAGCGTGAAGGATGCAGTAATCAGAGCTGTGGCAGAGGGCACGGTGAGGTGGCTGAAAGGCATTAAAGAAGATCCTACAGGAAAATAATGACTCATTTGTTTTACACAGAATTATCTCCAGCTTCTGCTTGTTGAGCTCATGATAAAGAAGGGGCTGTTACCAACATCACACGTTGCTGATGTTCCAGTGGGACTCAAACCATTCAGTATTGAGACAGTCAGATGCTCCAGAAATCCTCAGTTTTCCCGCCATGGGTAGCTTTTAGTCTTTGTAAATACTATACAAAAAAGACTTCGGCATCTTTTTGCTCTGGAGCTGAAGTCATCTGCTTGGCCCATGTTTGCAATCTCAACAAACCAAAGGCAAGTATTTCTGTTGAGGCAGTCACCAGGTAGAGCATCAATCCTGGAGATGGCTCCTCAGAAGCAGTGTTTGCTTATTCCCTGCAGACAATTCATCTATTTCTTGCCAACAGAGGGTACTGAAGTTCAATGGCTTGCATTTATCAGGGCAGGAAGCAGCACAGTGCATTCCTGTGAGACTCTGCAGAGTACAGACATACTCTTTTCATCTTGCTTGAGTACTAAGTTCATTTAATAGACCGGAGTTAGCTTTTCCCTCTCTTATTTAACCATATTAAAGTATCAAGGAAGGCATTTATTTTCCATCAATTAAATGGAGAGGATAACAGTAGCAGTATGAAACAGCCAGAAACCTAAACTGATCTCATTGCTATCTCATTTCAATGCAAATGTTGCCAGTTTTTTCTGTATAGTGCAGTCCTGCCACTTCAGATGTAGCACTATTTCTAATGCTGCCCTTAACCTCGGGTTGGGTCCTCACAGGCTGAGACCATGATCCCAAATTACACTTCACTGTCCTGGTTATGCTCACGCATTGATCTGTTGGCAATGCAACATGGGTTAAAACTGTTCACAATTAATCGCTCCAAATGTCTATAAAGAGCCCCCAAAAACACACAGTTTTTAATTATGACTGCCAAGACAAACTTTGTGAGTGGAGGGACAAAAGGGAAAGCAAGATCCCACAATGGCAGAAGGTTATTTTAAGCTTATGTCAAGCTGACACCCAGGGCTTGTCTAAATATAGATTTGTCCACTGTAAACACCCTTAGTCTGCATTTAGTGCAGACACATGCAGAGTTACTCAGCAATGACAGACAAGCTTTGCATCCACACCCAGCCCACAATAGCTCTCAATCATAACCAATTCCTGAAAAAATAGTTTGTAAGTGGGTTTCTGCATCCAAAGAGATGCATTAACCAAGAAAAGTTTACTACCTGCTGTTGGCTTCACACTTTCGACATCTAAGCTCTCAAGGTGAGAAGTAAGCTCACCAAGGGGCTGCAGCTTTCAGGCCCAGCTCTTTCTCTTACCATGGTTTCCAAAGAACAAGCAAGGAGGGGCTGTGCAGACATGTTCCTTGAGCCTCTGCAGTGGCTCACATGTGACAATGCAGGAAACAGCCTGTGCTGGGTAGGTGTGGGGCATTGTTCTGCCACTCAGAAATCCTGGCTTTCATGCCATGGTTTCCTGCTTGTTCCTGTCCTCCCCTTGTTAATGCTTGCTCTGCCTCACCCCTGTCAACCCTTTCACTCTGCAGCATAAACACTCTGCTGTGCTGGACACTCTGCCTCAAGGTCTGGTAAACTCACTGCATCTGCAAAGAGCTTGGACAGCTTACCATCAATAAATTAGCTGAAAACCTGTTTGCTCTGACAACTACAATGTAAACATATCCGGTGTGTCCTACCACTGCAATGTGATACTCTCTCCAAGTTTATGTGAATCATCTCCCCAGTGACTGTGAGGAGAACTGGAAACCATTGTCTGTTTACTGATTACTGGATCTTCCTCACCAAAGAAGTACAAACACAAAAAACTGTGTCCTCACTGAAGCAACTTGGGAACTCCTCTGTAACTTCACTGTAAACCAGACATAAATGTTTAACTGCACCTATGTTAAACTTTCTTTGGATTTTGGGCTCTGCCACTTAAAGAGCTTATGGCAAAGATAACCAGAAGTAAGGCTCAGGATGCTGTATTACAGTAGGTTTGTAGCCTAAGTGTCAGTGCTGTGCTCCTGTGCAGACCCAGAGGCAAAGTTGTGCAGGGTCAGCATTTGGGATGGTTCCAAACCTCAGGGTAATAGCTGAACCTAGAGGGGCTTTCAACTCTGACACAGAGCCTCCATCAACTGCCTTATGTAACAAGATCTATCTTCAAAACCCTTGCAATCTGCTTCAAAGTGAAGTATTTCAATACTTGTCCAATAATCATTACAGCCAGTAATGAAACAACTAGAAAAATTAGAAAACCAAATGTTCAGTAGATAACTGTGTGTTACACCCCTGACCTGTAAACAGGACAAGGAAGGTTCCTTATTCTCACATGACACTTCTAATGCCACATATCCACACAGCCGGGCATGTCCAAGTTCCTACAGAACTCTTCTACCATTTTGTGAGCCTCAGGATTTCATTTACTTCTGATTGCCATTGTCCGTGGCTTTTTCTCTACTTGAGGAAGACTCCAGAAACTTGTCACAAATAACACTCCTTACACACCATGGCCAGGACAGGGCATTTTAAGAGTCTTACAGAGCATCTGCTGCTGAGCACAAATCAGGCATCAGATATATCCTGCTAGCAGCAGCTACAGTCATGTGGGAGCACCATGGTCATGATGAAAAGCTCTTCATAACTACTGTCAATATTTAAAACATTAATTCAACACTTGAACAAGGCAAAAAAGTTTCTTCACAGCATTTGAGCCTTGGACAGTTGGTGTTATCCTTATTTCACGAGGGACGCTCATAAGACTTGATGGTACAACAGGCCAAAAAGATGTATAAGGCAAGGAGAACACACCTCTTCTAAGGTTGTAAAGTGCAAAGTGCATCTATTGTGCACTGGTTTCCTTTAACCTACAGAATTCCTGCGCTCAGAAACAGTGGATGAAAAAGTCTGTGCATCACACATTTGAGCAAGACACCAAATAGCAAATTCCTACCAGCATGTTTCAGTCCATGCAATCCCACCTTAGAATCACGGAATCATTAAGGCTGGAAAAGACTTCCACGACTGAGTCCAAGCTTTGACCAAGCACCACCATGTCAACTAAACCGCCATGTCAACAGCACTCAGTGTCACATCCAGTCATTGTTTGAGCACTTTCAGGGATGGCAACTCCACTGCATCCCTGGGCAGCCCAAGGTTCCAATGCTTAACCATCCTTTCAGTGTAGAAATTCCTCCCAAATTCCTCCAACCAGGATCTGCCCTGGCACAGCTGGAGTATATGTTCTCTCATCCCATTGCTGGTTGCCTGGGAGAAGAGGCTGATCCCCACCTGGCTACAGCCTCCTTTCAGGACATTCAGAGCAATGAGGTCTTCCCTGAGCCTCCTTTTCTGCAGGCTAAAAAAAACCCCACGACAGCGAGAGCAGAAGAGAGAGGCTGAACTACCAGCCCAGTGACTTCAATCTTAGAAAACCCAGTGCTCTCACTCACAAAAATAGAGCCCCAAGTGACTGATTTAGATGGCATTCAGACAATGTCACTGGAGAACTTGCAAGTGGCTCACTCCAGTAGACACAGACAGGTCTGCCTTAGAAATCTTGCACCATGTTTGTACCAGTCTAAACTCATTGGGAGAGTTTCTGGCTAGGGGTTGTTTTGATCCTCTTGCCCCTTACAACAGCTGAACCTGAAAAGCTTTTGCTTTTTGGTTAGAAATTACCCCATCTACCGTATCAAATATACAGAGTAAAACTTCTACCTTGGATTCACAAGGCTGTGGAGAAGCTACTGCTGTTATAGCTGGTTGGTTTGGTTTCTTCCCCAAGCTAACTTGTGTATTCAAGACAAATACTGACCACTTTCAGCAGGAACTCAGGGTACTTCCTGAAAGGAAGCAGTTTTGCCTCGAACTGTGGGATTGCACAAGTCAGAGCATGATATGAGACCGAAGCCAAGGCTCAGCAATGGGGTGTGATTTTTGGAGGGTTAAGACTGGAGTGAGCTTTTCAGGTTCTTCTCTTAGGGATGAGCCTGCCTCAAAGAAAGGTTATTCCCCCACTGACTCATGGGGATTACTTTTAGGTAATGGAAAGTCCCTCAAAAGAGGCATAGGAACTGCAAGGATGTTAAAAGGATTTGAATGTCTTTGAGTCAAAGAAAACAGTGTTCATTTGACCAAAATAAAAAGAACCTTCCTTACTTGGTGATACTTATCTGCACATTTCAGAAACAGTTGAAACACTGGAGAAAGTTTATTTTAAATATCTCTACATAGGTTTGCAATTTATTTTTAACACACAAAGCATTCCTATACAGTCAATACCTGTGGAAACTGGCCCTTGAATTTTCTCTTCCATTTTCTAATTGCTGTTTTCTCCTCTCTCACCTCATCATAGGTCATTAAAGGAAGTCACTATAATTTGACCAAGAATCCAATTGGCACAGACTTCATATGCAGTAACATGGCATCTTAAACACCAGGTTAAGGTTTTCATAGGAAATGCCATTGCTTCAAGTTGCAGAAACGTTTTTTTCTTATTTTATATATGCACCACTAAGGAGAATAATCTTAGAGAAGATTTACTATAGTTACTGGAGTTGAAGGAAAACAGATTTAAAAAGATGAATTGCAAATTTGAATACATCAACAGTGAATTAAAGCTGCATTTGCAGAAGATAATAATTTTCCTCCAAGGGAAGTTTTCTTCTTTAGGGTAGGCTGACAAACCACCTTAAGTTTCTACGGTCCAGAGATGGAAAACATCCTTAACGGCTTCCGCTAACCTATCTTTGAAGTCGTGCAGTAATTATGTAACTGCTCTGGAAACAGGAGAGGAGCAGCCAGGAACCCTGCCTCTGAGCAGAGCACTTGGGAGGGGAAAAACAAACAAAAAAAGTCTGCTGAATCCTTGCTCTTTGTTGAGACTTCCCCCACCTCAGCCTCAGGCCAACTTGGATTGGAAAGCTGTAGCAAGTGTCAGGCTTTCAGTGTCTGTTCTATTTTTGGGGATTTGTTGTGGAAGAAGAAAGTGAAGCCTGAGCACCATGTGAGCAACTCTAATATGAGGGCATAACTGCCAGGAAAACAGTTCTCTGGCTCCTTCTGCCCCCGTGGGAATAAGGTTGCTGTGCCTTTCATTGAACTCTGAGATCTGAGGCTTGGAGGAAGCATTCACTTCAGAAACCACCGTGACATTTTCAAAAAGGTGTAGATGTCATCGCTGATTTCACAGCCCACTCATGCATTTGGAATTTGCAACCAAACTCAGTCCTCATTTCTGCCCTTCTAAGTCCAAAACAATTTCATTGTAGATATTTCATCCGTGGGAACAAGAACAACAGATGACCCACAATGTCTAGGTAAGTGCCAATTTCAGCCCTCAACAAATCCAAGTATTTTGGAAAACTTACCAAAGATTGACTGATGTTTGCTGAATCATGTCATAACAAATTCCTTGCAATAATAAATTTTAAGTAAGATCAGGGGACAATTCATAAATGCAAGTGGCAGTGCTGTTAAACATTACAAGCTCTTTTTTTTTTTTTTTTTTTTTTCTCAGAACAGGCTTTAAACTTCCTGGTTATTTGGAAGAAAGGAAATAGTTGAAAAGCATGTGTGAGTATGGAAGTTGTACTCTCAGCAGCAGATGACAGTAGAACCATCTCAAGTGCATTATCATCTGTAAATTACAGGATGTTTGTACCATTAAAGTTAAAACTGCAAAACGCAGTCCTGCACTGGTAAAGGAAAGATTTTACAATATTGCTAAAATGCAGTATGGACCAAAGAACAAGATTTGTAAGAGAAGTAAGTAGCAAGAAAATAAAACTGGCAGAAGGTCAACAAAAAACCCCAAACAACCAAAACCACCAAAAAAACCCCAACCACCATAATGAAACACCCAAGCTGAATAAAGAAGGCAAGAGGATTAAATATATTTTTATGCCAGTATAAACCATTCAAGATGTGACTTTTGTAGCCTGAAAGACAATCACAGTTGTAACCAGTTCTAACAGTGTAGTTTATTCAACATTTAATGGCTTGACCTAGCAAATCTTTATCAAATCCTGGGCAAACTTTATTACTATCATGAGGCACCCTGACTCCAATCAATTAAACGTTAGTACTTTGGGGGAAAGAAACTGGCCTGCTTTTAAAGTTGTCTTCCAAGAGGTAACCTGGGAAAACAGAAACCTTTTTATGATTACCAGAAACATGAAACTGAGAAATAGTTTCATAATCAGGATGAGAGTTCTGTAATGACTGAGCAAAGTGAAAGCATTTGGAAAACTCAAGCTCTTGAACTGCAGCAAAAGTCCTGCAATCTGACCCCTTTCCTGTTAGAAAACAAGCTGAACTTTCCCCCACTCTAGGCCATGCAAAGACAAGATTATGCTCCAGACAAGCTTAGCAAGGTTATTGCTGACAAGAGACCATGTGTTCCCAAGAATCTAGGTAAGATTTGGGCTGGAATTATGGTTAACATAAAATTTAATGCAAAGGGCCACCATTTCAGTAAGGTGGATTCCTAAAATACAGCATAACAGAGAAGCCAAAGCTTTATTGTGCAATCTTGACTCACACAAATTGTTCTTGCAATAAATTGTCACTCAAATCAGGGAGCCTGCTGGAACAAGGGCACAGCATTCCTGGAAGCATCTCTGGGAAGTTCCTGGAATGTTTAATCTAAAAAGATAAATTCCCCTCTTAACTTAGACATTAATTTCAGTTGCATGGTGTCAATATATATTTAATAGTACAGGATGCTTTAGTCTAGACAGAATTTTTTAAAAGAAACTGAATGTCTCTTCAAAATATGAAAGAGTTAACTTGAAACCCCTCAATTACCTTCAGAAACTAACAGCATTAAAAATGTATTTAATTAACACTCAAGACAACAGCCAGACTAATCCTAGAGTTCCTTAATAATGCGAGGAATGCAGTAATTTTTAACAGATTTAATTCCTTGGTATGTTGTGACGGCTAACACTTGTTTTGGACAGAAAACCCAAGAAAATAATTTAAATAAAACTTATGACACTTACTGGTTTCTAAGTCTGCTGCATAAAAATCTGTGTGCAGCAAAAGCAACTAAACAATTTTAAAATTATACACAATTATGTCCTGATGGCCAAAAGCAACACGAAGTACATTAAGTTTAAAAGCCTTAATCACTTTAGTTATTCATCCACAGAAACTCATTTCTAGCCACAGTTTCTGTGGAAATCTAGATTCTGCAAATACATACCACTGCAACTGGGGATCTCATAATTCTTAGGAACTTTAATTCCTCTACTGCCAGGTCTGCTCCAGTTTCCCCCTTACCCCTACTCAGCCACAAGGGGGGATGGAGGAAGGCCCCGTTCCACCGCTCCCCCCTCAGACCCCACAGCTCCGGATCCACCCTGAGGGCACCTGAGCATGGTGCCACTGCCCCAGGGCAGGCAGGTACCCTGCAAGGGGAAGAACGACACCCAAAGGGCAGCTATTAAAAAAGAAGTTAGAATCATAGGATATCCTGAGTTGGAAGGGACCCACAAGGATCACCAAGTCCAGCTCCTGGCCCTGCACAGGACACCCCAGCAATCACACCCTGTGCCTGAGAGCAATGTCCAAACACTCCTTGAACTCAGCCAGCCTTGGAGCTGTGACCACTGCCCTGGGGAGCTGTTCCAGTGCCCAGCCACCCTCTGGGTAAAGGAAGAACCTTTTCCTGACATCCAACCTCACCCTCCCCTGGCACAGCTTCAGGCCATTCCCTCAGCTCCTGTCACTGTCACCACAGAGCAGAGATCAGTGCCTGCCCCTCCTCTTCCCCTCCCGAGGAAGCTGCAACTGCAGTGAGGTCTCCCCTCAGTCTCCTCCTCTCCAGGCCGAACAGATGAAGCAACCCGAGCCGTGCTCCTGGCATGGCTTACCCTCTAGGATCCTCACCAGCTTCACAGCCCTCCCCTGGACACCTTCCAATAGCTTTATAAATTTCCAAAAACCATCCAATGTTTTTCATATCAAAACAGCTGCAAAAATTCACACACAAGTGATCCAAAACAATTTGCCTAATTTGGTGATGCAGATGAGCAATCTGCATATTCCAAAGAAAGTCAGGTACCAATCACAGATGAACTGAAAAACTGCTTCATGTTATTAGCCTTAATTCTTTCCCCTACTAGAAAATAAGCAGAACTAGGTAGCAGTGTTGAAGAGGTACAGAAAAATCAGGATGATTGACAGGAAGTGTGGGGAAAAAAAAGTCACAGCAGATCTAAAATTCCCATCTCAAGGCAGAAAGACAGAAGCATTTATTTTTGACCTCTTCTCCATTTAATTTTTGCAGTTGACAGCCAAGATAGTGTTAAAAATCACTACAAAAGTACACCTTGTTTCATTCAGCACTGTCAAAAAGCACTCAGATCCAGAATGGCAAGAGCCCAGCTCACAACACTGCTTTTTCACACCAGATTGAGGAGGCCTTCAGTGACAGGAGGAAAGCCAGAGTTTGACTCTAGGGACTGAGGGACAAAGAAGGTAGAAGCCTATACTTCTTACGTTCAGCCCCAAAAATGCCAGATGGTCACACCACAGATTCTTGAGACTCCCACAGATCACTGTTCTGGTTTCATTAAATTCATATGCCAGGCTATTTTCAAGGCTTAAGAGAAAAAAAGTACAGGACATGGTGTAAAGCATTTTCACTGATACACAGAACTTGGAACACAGATGACTCTCATCAAAAGCCTCAAGGTTCACATCTCAGACCTTTCAATTGTCTTTACTGTTTTCTGCATCCAAGTGAACTAATAGTTTTTATACATACCTTCAGTCTCCATCTGGGAAATGCAGGGCTGACCTCAACCTCTTCCTGCTTCTGTGGGATAGCTGTACTGTGTACTTTGAAAGGTATGGAATAGTCTCCAAAGCATGTGATACAGACTGATATCCAAGCCAGCACCTTTATATTCAGGAAGGATTAGGCTTATTAAAATTGCTTGCTGTGCAATGCATCATTCTTTCTCTCACTCTCACAGTTCACCAGGATTTCTAAGTTAACCCCTGCAATGCTGGGAACTTGCTTTCTTTTATATAGGGGTACAAGCACTGGAAGAAATAAAAAAGAACAATCTAAAGTGGAGATCACCTGGACAAGGTAATCTGAACTTAAACCAGTAACATGCATCATCTTTCCCTTCTTTTTTGCTCTTCTGTAAGTGCTCAAGTGGCTCATTTCTGTTCAGACAAATGTCAGAAAACAAAGGACGTGCACAAAGAGCATCAGCACAGCTCATTCCCCCAGTCTGCAGACCCACCAGCCGTGGCAGTCAGGGACAGCCAGAAGAACTGCTTGCTCAGCATTTGCAGCAGGGGAGTGAGGAGAGTAAAGGCCTTTTAAGAAACACTGCATATGTTCCAAGAATAGAGTAACATGGATCAGCCAGGTTAGCATTTGCTGAAATACACCCATGGCCTGGCACCCAGGAATTTGCAGCCACCAGAATACAAGGATTTTACTGGGCAGAATGGAAGAGCATGCTTCCCATTGCAGGCAGAGGCCTGTGCACACTTGAGCAGAGCAGCAGTCACAGAAAGAGGCCAGAGCAGCAGCTGAACAGGACAGACACATGAGGATTCAACCAACAAGTTTAGCAACACTCAAGACACTGAATACAGGATAAGCATAAGCTGAAGTACCTCTGAGACTTTCAGATCCAAACCCAGAATCTTGGAAAAACAGCCAGACACAGCAAGTAATACTTAGAAAAGCTACTGAGTATGCCACAGGTGACCTCTGTGCTAAGCTGACGAATGAATGCACACAATAAAAAAGTGACAAAATCAGAAACATCAAAAGGGATGGTACAACAAAGTACTCACGCAATTTGCACAAATACATGCAGTCTAAAGTTTACAACTGGCTCAAGCTTTAAAATAATTAAGTATAATAACTGCTTAAACTTTTAATAAGAAAATATGTCAAACCAGCTAAAATTATGGTAGATTCTTAAGACAGATCTCCATCAGAAAATAACTGATTCCATCAATCACATAATGACTTAATTGAACAATTGGGTGTGATTACAAGACAATCAAGCTGAAATAAGAGCACCTGATACCATGACCTTTACTGCTACAAAGGAATAGCAAAAGCACTCTTTTCTGAGCTACAGAATATACAGCACACCCCTTGGCATAGACAAGGAAAAATTTTTTGCCTTCTCTCCTTCTCACAGTTGATATCAAATTAGAAAAACAGCTGTCCTGCCATGTGCAGCTTTTGACTCAGAACACAAAGGATGTTTTCCTGTAACTTTGTACAAATATACATCTCTGTTCCTATGAACTGAGAAGTGGTAAAAAGATGAAACTGTTCTTTTCCTATTCCACTCCACCCTCCCAAGGAAAAGTACCCTCAAGGTAAGGAGGTCAACTAAGACCAAAAATATTGCAGCTTTTGCTGTGGCTAAAAAAAGCCTGAACTCTCATGGAAGGCAGCTGTGAGAAGTCAAACAGACATGTTTAATTCTGAAATGTACTCTGGAATTTCCTCACAATAGTAAGAAATATAGCTACATTCTTCCAAGACAGAAGCAAAACTGATGGAGTCAAGCAATGCACTGTACTTTGAATATCCACCTAATCCAAAGTAAGGAGCACCTCCCATGCAAACTTTATTATGTGAACAGGTTATTGCCCAGGTTACACACTCAGACATTTAACACAAGAAATGGCCCAACTAGAATCAAAGACAGTAAAAACAAAGACAAACACGTATCTTTCTCAGACCCCTAGTTCTCATTTTTCTTCCTTTTTTTCCCAGTGATGACAGGCTGACAGAGAAGGAAATATACATCCACCCAGTAGTCTTCCATACAAGTAAATACAAAAAAATCAAGTATTTATTGGAAGTCTGCATGAAGGCACAGATGAGCTTGATTACAGACACATCATAACAATTACAAATATATGTAAACACCTTGGGATATACAAAAAAAAGCAATAATACAGCTAATACAGGAATAAATGTAACCTGCTAAAAAAACCAAACTTGTTTATATCTGAGGTTCTTACAATAAGCTCTGATCCACACCAACACAGTGTAATGCTCTTGAAGTCACCACTCGGATTCATGCTCAACAAATCTGCACTTTAGCCATTGTTTGATCCAAATTAGGACAGGCTTCCTTCACTAGGATCAGAAAAACAAAGGAACAACCAGCTAGACACCCAACCAATCTATAATGAAGCTTCATTGATCCCCTAAATATACGAGAGCAATCACCAAGGTACTGAAATGATATAAGCTTCAGAAAAGCTCAAGGATGCTTGTTCCACTTGCATTTGAGGAAATTGCTGTATTTCTGCAGGAAAGGAACAGTCTACAGCTGTCAGGTGATTTTTTTCTTCCTCCACAGGAGGCTTAGATTTCATCTGAAACACCTGCCAAAACAAAAGTCAGCAATCACAAACTAAAGTGCCTTGGACAGCTTAGGTTTTACCACTAGAATAAAACATGTCCGTTCATAGATACAGCATTAAGTTTTATCATGAGAAAATCCACCTCTGCACACAGAAGACAAGTTGCAATATTTCTGTGGAAAGGGGAATTGCTTTTTGTCGTTTTTTGTTGTTATTTTTCAATTAGATACCCATGCCATAAACTTAAAGACCTGTAACACAGCATTTTTTCAAAGGAAATCACACCAAAAAAAAAGGCCCCCAAAAAATAGCCTTAATACAGGCAATCCCCAGGCCTAGACAAAGAGTACTCTGAGCAGCAGTTTACTACAAGGACACAATTTTCACCAACTCAATCATTTGTCCTAACTCTTCACTCCTCCTCTACAAAAGCTTTGTAACCTTTGGAGCCCCGTTCCAATGAGGAAAGACTCCCATTCAGGAGTCTCTCCATCCCATACATGCAGAACAAAACCTAACACAGCTACGACATTTCTGCTGACCCTGCAGCCACATCATCCCAACTGAAAGATGAGGTAGTACTTTTCTTTGGAGCCCAACTAGTGGAACAGGCACAAGCACTCTTCTCCCTAAAGTAGTAGCAGCTGTCTGTAATGCAGTGCCAAACTCCACAGTTTATCTCCTCTTCAGAACACACCTAAAATCCAAAACCAGCTGCTTAGAAAAATAAATCATTATATGAGCACACACTCCCACTTTAACTGCATCATAAAGGCCATGGTCTGGCATATTCAGTGACTTCCTCCTGTCTACACAGTGGCATTGAATCAAACTGCTTGTACTAGGACTGTAACTGGTTGTTACTCAAAATGAACATGAAGGTATCCTGAGTAGTTATGATAGTGAAATGAGGAATTTAAAATAACTTAAAAATTTAAGAACCTTGATCCAAAATAAAAAGAAAACAAAAAAAAACCCCACCAAAATAAAAAGGCTGGGAGAGGAACTCAGCTCCTCAGGGAACTGAGGAAACCAGATTGTCTCTATGCATATAGTCCAGTGGGTATTCAGGGGCTCTGTTTGGTCTCTCTCCAAGAGGAGAGACCTTTTAAGGACGTTATTGTAACATATGCATGTATTACAGTTTTATAGCTTACAGTCATAAACCTTCTGGTTTCTTATGAGATGACTTGAACTGAAGAAATATGCTCTGTATAGTCCATGCTCTGTAGACTCCCAAGGATCAAAAAGAAATAGACTGCCATGACTGAAAAAAAGGAAACATCAAAAAGAGTTTAACAGTATTAGAACTCGTACTGCTGGTAAACTAAGCATTAGGATCAGAAAAAACACTGTAAAACTCAATCAAGGTCCCTGGCTACATCCTTTTAGCAAGCAATAATCAATACCAAGGACAAGAGAATCTGTTTCTTTCACTGACAAGCTATTCAAGGCTCTTTTATTTGTCTCCATGATCAGTTTCCATTTATTTAACAGAACATACAGAGTCCATATACTCTCCTGTCAGTGGTGCAACTTGCGCAGTTCCCAGGAAGCTTTCTCATTTTCACTGCTTCCAAGACTGCATTTTTCATTCGGCTGAAGTGCACAGGGATTCCACCCAGGCAGCTGGATTACTAAATGAAAACATTTTAACAGGAAAGGAATCCTGTTCTGCTCAGCCCCAGTACAGCCACTGCCAATAGAAAAGCACTAACAATTTCTGCCCTTGTGAATATGCTCTCAGAAGAGTACATGTAATTAAAACAGTCTTATCTGGCTTTTAGCTGGAAGACTACCTCCGAACAGTTCCACCTTTTCTTCCAAAGAACTTCTGTGGAACAAATCGTGGATAAAATTAACTCTTAATGCTCTACAGAGTATCAGCTGCATTCCAATGTCCAAGCCAGATCCCTTGAGAGAAAATACAAAAAGAAAGCTGCTTGATTGTCACAGAGGGAAGTACTGCTGAAATAGCTGAAACGTAGATTTTATTTTTTTTAAATCTGTAACTGTAAAGGGGTATGCTCACAAAATGCTCCACAGTGCTAAAAATTGCTTCTGTGGCCTTACACAACTAGTGATAATGCAGTGTGCAACAGAGAGGCATTAGTGACCAAAAGGATGACAGAAACCCACCCAGGTGCCTCTGAGAAAAACAAAGCACTTAAGCCCTCATAGTGAGCTGGACCTCACTGTCAAGTGAGTTTCTCCAGCCTATTGATCTGATAAAATCACAGCTGCAGAATCATAATTCATGACTATAATTCACAAGGAAAACTGAAAATCCATTTACATTTATTAGGAGATGGTTGTGCACAATTTCTCATCTTATTCAAAAAGTCTACAAATAGAGTTTAACACTTCTGATTGCAAGCAAATGTTTGTTCAACGTTCTTAGTTCGATAAGGCAAATTTAGCGCCTTTTTACACTTTCAAGGTTTAGTATACATTTGTCAGTTCTTTACTTTCTTCTGGTACCAGTCCCACTGGAATAGTAAGGAGAGTTCTCTAAGACACTTTATAACAGCAGCTGAACTTGGGTTACGCAAATTCAGTTTTGGAATATGCTTCAAATGTAAATTATTCTAGGCAATTTTCCATTTTGAGATCTTAAAACACCATCAAAAGCTCTTCCCTTTCCACCCACATTTGTGCTACCAGCACCATGAGATTGCCCTCTGCAGAGCCGTACATCCAAGAATCTCAAAGCACTTCAGAAAGGAGGGCACCATTTCAAATTCTGGGATACTTGAGCTGGAATCCTACTTAATAAAGAATGTATTTTTTTTCTTTGTCTTATGTTTACAAAAAGACAAGTGTCAAATTAAGCTGATCCTGTCTTGACCTTAGTCCCACCTCAGACTACCTGTCACTTTCTCCTATGCAATCCTATCACCAATTCAGGAGCTCTGTTTAATGATAATGCTCACAGCTGAGTTTCCTCTATGGAAAGCTGAGCATCTGCTACAGTCAATTATTTTCATATGGAAGTAGTGGTCAAATTTTAGGTTTGCCACAATCTTGAGAATCACTTGACTGGAGAGTCACTACCATAATTAATGTAATGTAGTTTGATAATGCACTTGATCCCATATTGGTTTAAGAAGTGTAATAGACTATATATGCACTTCTCTGAATTCTTTCAGAGCTGAAACTACATAGCTACAGTGAAGAAATTCTAATTTTGCCTTAAGCAGAACATTTTACAACATTATTTTAACTTATGACTTTGATTTAGAGCACTATTTTCATAAAGATTTTCAGTTCGCAATTCTGACTGAATAGGTGAGCGGCAAACATGACAATATATGTACAAGTGTTAGTATACTACCAGAATGCTGTACTTCTTTCTTTAAAATGTCCTTAATAAAGCATTAGGCATGTCAAACAAACTTTTGTAAACAAAAGATAAATTACTCATGTTCTGCTCTGATTATAGCCAGATACATATTCTCATAAAATAAACATTCTCTTGTCATTTTCCATGGCCCACATATCCATATATATGAGGTAAACCATTTAAAATTATCAATAATATATAAACCTCAGTACTCAACAGGAACCTCAGGAAAAATGTAACGAGTCAGATGTCAATATCAAGAAGTGACACTTTGTTCCACTGCAAAGTGAAACCAATTTATTTGTGCTGAAAGAATGGAAAGAATGTATTCAGAACACATTTCTTTATACATTGTACCGGCTTAGGCTGCTAAATAAGCATTCATTAGTGCCATGTTGTGCTACTTTCTTGTACTCTGTTACTACCAAGCAATACAAAGTTTTGGCTGTAATGCCAATATATTCCTCTACGCTCAACTCATTTTCTAACGGACTTTTGAACACTTAAAATACCTGTTCAAACTTTGCTTCAGGGGAATCACAATGAGTATATTTTAACAAGAAAGAAATCAGTTGTTCTCTACAATCACATCGCCTTCTGCAGCAAAAAAATCCAAGAGCACACACTTGCATCAGCTCTCAGTAACCTGTGGGCAGGACCACACTTCCCGACGGTCACTGTGACAGGGCACACAGTATGGGCAGCTTACAGGTTAACAGAAATGTCAAGTGACATCATCAAATCTTAAGGTCCACGAATTGTACATTCCACAGACTCCAACAAGCCAGTTCCCTCAGTGTAAAGTTCTGACTGTACCATATGTTTGAGGTGCTTTTAAACAGAAGTATGGATGTGTCCTCTGTGAATTAAGCTTATTTGCTATGTAATACCATAGAGTTTGTGTCTTGGGCACTGATGAGGGTGTCTGACTCACTTTTGCACTAGAAGCTGATATTTTAAATGACTGAAACATAGTGCTGATTTTCCATAAGCTTCGTAAGCACTGTAGTATTTCAGAATTTATCATGTAGCCCATCATGCCTTTCATTTTCTGCAAATTGTCATGAAAAAATATAAAAAGGTATCCCTTTAATTTTACAAACCTAAAAGCCAGGAAAATGAAGCTTTGGAGCCAAGCAAAACGACATAATGCCGTATTACCAAACAGAGTAGCAAATGTTCCAGCCAGAGAATGGACATACATGTAGTTCAAGTAAACACTGATGGAAAACTTTGTTAAGTTAGTGTTGTAGACCCACAACACTGGCTGCATTTTATACAAACGTTTACAACACAATTAACAGTGAAGCCTATATAACCTCAGTGCAAATAAGTCAAATCCAAATATGCCAAGTAAGCCTTTGGCTTTTAGTAAACTGCTCTGTGTTATGAGTCCACTTCTGACATAGAGACTGCTGAGCACATGCACTAAGGCTGAGAAGAGGGATGCACTGAATGTTGAAAATTGGCTGCCTGCGATGCTGCGGGTTGGCCCGGAGGTTGCACAGGTGGTGGAGGTGGTGGCGGAGGTGGCTGCACTGGGGTCTGCGTGTTTGGAGAAGGAGGAGGAGTGGGACGTTTAAATTTGTCGGGGCTGTTACTTCTTCGTGGTGAAGGCCTCTGCAGAACAAATATTGAAATTATGTTTAACACACTCCTGAACGTTAGGTGCAAGTCCTCTAATTTTGACAAAGGAAAAAAAAAGTCACACAAAGAAGTCTGAACAATTATGAGGGAAGAAGAAATTTCAAAACATTGCAGCAGTCACAATACAACTTTTACATAAAATAAATGCTCCTCTGAAATGCAGTCGCAAAGGAAAGGGGAAGTACTCTTGACATCAAAGAGAACATGCATTCCTTCCTGTCAGCTTGCAGGAAATGAACACTAGACATGTCCTGCAGATATGTTTACCCATGACGACCAGCAACCTAAAAAAAAATGAGATGCTGCAGGCACCACACCTCCCAGCTGTGCCTGCCTGACCAGCAGGTGCTGATGAACCTTCAACTTCATGCTGCTGGCACATGAGGTAAAAATGTGTGGTACCTGAGCGTGGGTGGGAAAGTTTTGAGTATCAGAGTCTGCCCAGAATCTCTAGCTCTCTGACAGACTCTTAGCCCACACATTGGAGCTAAACCAAAGCATAATATAAGTTCCTCTTCGGAGAACAAAAAAATATTACAACCTTTTGAGCTGCAGGAGTGAAGCAATAGTTAGAGAGACCCCCACAACAAAAAACACAGATTTTCAACAACTGGTACATTTAAACAGAATGATTTAAACCCCACTTTATCTTTACAAACCAAGGGGCAGGAGGGGAAGGGTGATCTTTAATGTTAGCAATGCAAAAATAAATATTACGCTCCACAACACTAACTTCTGCACTTTTGAAACAAAAATGCTCATTACTTACCAATCTGGTTACCATTAATCAACAACCACATGGCATGACAAACCACCCACCCACAACTACTAATCAACCACAGGTGGTCAGCTCTGGGGAGAAGCATGATTACAGTTCTACAGCAAATGTACTACAGGTAAAGTCAAATTTATTCTGTAATGGAGATCAAAAATGAAGAGTCAGGAATGAAACTGCAGTTTAGTCAAATCAAATATATTGTATCTATTTTTCTGCACAACTGTGTACAATAGATTAAAGTTCTACGTGAAACCCAAGAGAGTCTTGAAAACTGACTGATGCCTCTGAAACACTTAATATCATTTATTGCATTAGCTTACATATAATATAAGGGGACCTGGTATTAGTATTGAGATGAAGCCAAGAGCTGCTTGTTGACACTCTTCTCTGAACAATTAGTATTTTGTCCTCAAGATGATCTTTTTCATAGTGACTCAATTCATTTACAGTTTCAGAAAGAGTAGTATTTCACAGAGCAAGTTCCTTGACAAACTCATTTACAAAATTTTTTCAGAAACATAAAGATCTTCCTGCGACTAACTCACGTGACATGCAGCCACAGGCTGAGCCCCAATCAGAATTCTACTTTCCTGCTGAGCTCCAGCTTCCTTTCTGTTCCAGCTACCATTGTAGCCTTCCCACCCACTTTAGCTCAGTGAAAATGTAACGATTACCTTTGCACACCCATCTAAACCAGAAGCGGCCATATTTTAGCATTGTATTAAAAATTCTACTAAAATATGTTTTTACATCTGAGAATGACAAGTATAAGTAAAAACCTTGACAAATATTTACATACTACCATACCTGCTGAGAAAAATCAAAATGGTCTTGATACAACAACCATAAGGTATTTTGCCAAATGGTCAATATTTAGGCTTTGTTTGCTCATTAAACTCCACAAATATTTAGAAGAAACACGTTGAAGCAAAAATGCATCAAATATTGCACGTAAAAAGGAAATAAGTCAGTTGAAAGATATGAGAAATTGCCCTAACAAATGTTTATATTAACTTTCTTCTTTGCCAATGAGAATAGAAAATAAGAGTTAACTGCCTGTTACAGTGACATGATGGTAGCATTGTGTGTCATCCTGAAGAAAACCTGAGCTTGAAGCAACCTCAGATGACTCATCCGTCAGATGGTGGAGACTAGGAGAAAAATGAAAGCAATGTTTTTACTTCCTGGGATAGGCTTAGTAGCTTAGAACATCACTTTTCACACCCTGCCTGCTGATCCATAAGATGATACCTATTACTGTCCTTAAGATGATAATACATCCTATTCTTTTGCAGAAAACAAGGTTCTCCAAAAAGAATCAGTTTCTGAGGGGTGAAGAGGAAAATCAGGGTTGAAGAAAGCAGCAATAGATGTCTTGGAGTAAGGAGACAAAAACAAACATTTACAAAAATGTTCTGTAAAAAAGCTTAAGGACAACCAATCATAACTTCCAAAAACCAAACTATACTGGCATCAAGTATTTACGATTTTAAATACTTACTGTAATACCATGGGATGGTCCCATATGTTGCACATGAAGGCCTGGGGAATTGTAGTAAGACATTCCAGCTCTAGTCAGTGAAGTTGGTGGTGTGAAACCAACTGTGTGACTTGCATATGACAGACCTAAAATTGTTAAAACAAGGTAACATCAACATTCTTGCTTGATATTAAAAACTGAAGTGTGAGGGGCTTTTTTGATTGTTTTGGTTCTGAATCACTGATAGTCTAAAAACTGGTAAGTGCTGCAGATTAGACATCTAAAAAATAGTAATTGTACTGAGAAGTGTGATGCAAATTTATTTTCTTTTTCTGTAGCATACTACCATATGTTTCAAACATACATTATACAATGTTAAACCTAACTTTTCACTTAAGACAAATGGTGAAAGGCTCCCAGAGTAGCTTAGTTCTAGTCCGTAAGTATTTCCATTCAGCATTCCATTTCTCCACGAAGGAAATGGCTCCCTGAACTACAGCTTCAGCTCTACAGTCTGAAGAAGCACAGAGGTTGTGCCTGGAGAAGCCATCTAGCACTGGGCCACAATGAGGTGCTACAAAAAAACTGGATGCAGGTGGCTCCTCCAAGGCATACCAGAACTGTACTGAGGTTTTCTCCTCTTTTGCCACAGTGTTTTAAAGACTTTTGGGGCTGGGAAATGTTACTAGCTGGACTAGGCTAACAACTAACATTTAAAATTACAACTTGTTTAATCTACATTAGGGAAAGCATAATATTCAAAACTGCAAATATCTAACTCATTCATCTAAATATTTCCTTTCTGTAAGAACTTAATTATAAAAATGTAGAGTTCCTGTATAGCTCTATTTAATCAAGGAAAACAGAAACAGCAACTACTAAATGCTTCAAGTTCACACCTTAAAGTGTTCTGAACAGTTTGAGTTTCTCAAAAGAGCACATTCTCCAAAACCTTTTGCTCCTTTCTGACAAAAATATCATAAGGAAGGAGACAGGATTTTTCTCAGCTGTTTACAATTAGATTCAAGCAACTGCTTTGGAGAATAATGACTGAAAAACATTTCTGAAGGCCTATTAAACTTTTATAACACCACACTGGATTTAACAGTTTTCACACTTCAACACTAAACCAATAGAGAACAATGTCCCTGCACTAACACTCAGTATCAATTCCTGACTGCATGCACCTGTGTTTCTGCCTACAAGAGATGAGACAGGATCTCGGGGAGACAACAGAACAAGCGTCAGATCACTAATGAAATCATATAAACAAACAGAACCCCTTTGCTTCCTTCAATTCGGTTTGATTCCGTTACATCGTCAATATATGTCTGGTGCAAATTATGAGTTACTCCAATGGAATCCCTGCCACTACAGAGTAACAACAAATTTAATCTGCCTTTTCACTACACAATCTAATTATCTCTACAGCACATGTGTTATATTTAAGTGCTTTTGTAAGCACAAGCATAGAAACAAGTCAATGTTCAGGGAAGTGACAAGGCAGCCAGCCAGAGGTAAGAGCCTAGAATGGGTAAAACAGAGCCACTTTTGTAACATGGCAATTTTGAATTGCTTTGGAATAATCCAGCTCCACAAGCTTGACAAATGCAAGTGTACATTGCAGCCAAAGAAGCAAAATCAAAGCAGTGCACATACACTCAGGATAGTTCATCTCTGCAGTCCCAAACATCTATCTAGCCTAGTGACAAAGTACAGAACAGTTTATCTACACTGAAGACTAATTGGTAATTAGAACAACTAATCCCCAGCTGTCTAGAGTAGCAGTAATTACACTATCTTCAAAGTTCCATGCACTGTGCTAGAAAACTCAGCAGTATCTCAGCTTCAAAGAGTCTTCAAAGGTAGTATCCCAAGCCATGCAGGCACAAAAGACTCTGGGATTCAGAAGCCAGAATCCGATCCATTAAGCCATTAATACGAAATTATAGCATTTCTAGCTGGTTACCAATCCTGTTTCCACATATTCAAGGCACATCACTTCCCAAATGAAACGTGCCAAGTCATACAAATACTCGATGCAATGTACAGCTGTTTTATTTTCTGTGCTGATAGTTTTGACATTATTTTACTGTATTACTTTAGATAAAAAACACTCTCAAAAACTCTGTTTCCATCCATTACTGCATTCATTTATCCCAGACAGCGCTACAAAATTCCCTATTGATCTCATTAGTTCTCTAACGAACTGCTGCTTCTATTTTTCTGAAGTCTGAAACTTCCCAACTGCTGATACTAATTTGTCAGATGAAAAGGAGATTAATGCAGCTGCCTGTGCAGACAAGCTAGCCTGGAACATTTACCATACCAAAATCTCTGAACTCATGAACTCTGTTAGAAACGATCATTTCAGCTGTGCTTCAGAGTGTGTGTCAGCATTCCCTGTCTGTGGGATAAAATTCTCACTCTTGTATCAGCTACTGATGGGAAGTAACGTCCACAGGGAACAAGGAATGCATGTCAATCTCAGTGTAGGAATAAACTGACAGAGTTCTCCTGCACTGGCACATCAGCACCTAAACAGGGTGCATTGCTAAGTAACGTAAAATGCAAGCCTGTAAATTAGCAGGTCATTTGTCCCACACAGAGCTGTAGTTATAATCCCTGTGTGACTGCAGATCCAAGCTGCAGTTGGATCCTGCACTGTTATAAAGGCTGCACACACAGAACCAGGAACGCCCAGTTGCTACTCCAGAGCAGCTGTTGGCACAACTACACTTCTGTACACACAGTTACAGGAAAGGGATAAGAAAACACGTATCATTTTCTTGGTAACAAACCTTGCCAAACATTGAAAGTCAAGTCATTTGGCTCATTTCAGAAGTGCAAAAACCTCCTGAAAACTCATGGTCACACTGCTCATCTCTAACACTGTAACGTGGCTTACGGCCATAGCTGGTTCTCACACATGCAATGCCTGGATGAAAACTATTTATAGTCCTTTGAGAAACCACAGTCAACCTTGAAAATTAAAGGATCTAAAGACATTTTATATGTTCTAGCAGACCTGTGTAATAAAATGTCTCATTCCCACCTTGTGTCAAGACAGAGCACATCTCACCTGCCTGGCAGGTTCTAGAGGTGAACATGGGAAAGCTGGGCATGCACGATTCACTTCTTTTATGTATAAGGTGATTGTGAGCATCATGTAACACCCACTGTCAACAACTTGTAATGAATGTCCAAGTGCAATTTTAAGGGATTTTAAATTTCAGTCAATAAATGTGTTAGTAATACAAATGCATTTCATTTGACTTAAAATATATTCAGTCATTAGAAACTCAGAAAAGGTTTGTTTGCCTCTGTTATACAAAATATGTGAGACAAGAATTCTTAATTTTCTAGTTGTTGTTTAATAATAGAAAATAGCAGAAGTACAAAAGCCATTCCTCTACTGAAGAGAAATGAAAATTGACTTTTTTCCAACATGTTCAAGATTAAACTTCTTAGAGAAGTTTTGATTCAGAGCACAATAGCAGTCTCATTACTAGTTCTTCATCAGACTCTAGAAATCCATTTGAATTATGTGTCCTGCTGCGCAACTTGTGTGGGAAGGGAGGGGGAAAAAAAAGATAGCAAGAGAGAAAAAAAGAGCGAAAATGAAATAAAGTTCAAATGGATTGCTACTCAACTGATCTTCAGTATCTGCCCACAGATCTGAAATACAGAATATCTGGTCACCATCCAAGAACATGCTGCACTGGAAGACACCTAAGGCAAAACTATTCTTGCATTTATGATGCAGGATTTTTTCCCCAAACTAGCTTTGAAAGGCTACTGACCTAAATATATTAAGAGGGCACATTACTATGTGATGCATACAATAATTTTAGAAACTGGGTTAAATATTTACCAGGTGATATAGGTCTGCTAGAACTTGGTGAGGGTGTATAAGGGATAGGACTGGACACAGTGCGAGGTCTTAATCCTTGTGCAGACATCTCATTAAAATATCTAACAAAAAAAGGCAAAGAATAATTAGATCAAACCTTTTAAAATGTGCCATGTTTTAAATGTTTCACTGTGATTTTTTCAATTCCCATAAGAATCACATTAGGAAGTCATGACAGGAACTCTAGTCATTGCTGACACTGGCTAAACTTTCCATCGAAACAGCCGGACTCATCTTAGGCATTTGCAGTTAAAACCATACAAGTTGCATATGATTAAATAGTATATATTAAGGTCAGAGATATAAATCATGTCATCCAGTCTGACCCATTCTACGTTCTTGCACTTCACACACCATTTCTACAATTGAACTCAAAAGCTGGGCTGGCTGGAGTGTATCTTCCAGAAAGGCATTCAGCACTAATCTGAAATCATGAAAGAGTGGGAAGAAATCATTAAAGTACTAATAATTTGTTCCAAGAGCTGATCAGCCAGAGCATTAAAAACATGTCCGGTTTCCTACTTGAATCCCTCTGGTCTCAACATTTAGGCATTTGCTCATTTTGTCTTTTGCCACTGGAAGAGAGACTTTCAGACCAGGACTGTCTCTCTAAAGACACTTCCAGGCTGTGCTGAAAGACACCTCCCACACTTAACTATGATAAACTGAACAGATCAGAACCTGAAGCAAGGCATTTTTCCCCACCTGTAATAATTTTAGTGATACTTATTTGTCCTTCATTCACTCACTTCAGTGAAGCTTCTTCACATTTATCAAGAACTATATAAAAGGATAAAAATAATACAAATTGCTCCTACTTGCCACTTACTGTTTTTATCTCAGAAGAGATTTTATGGGTTTTTTTTTCCCATAGCACTAGGCTGACAGTCTCAGGTTGAGTTGCTTAGGCACTCTCCACTTAGATTTTTCAGTCATTCTCTTGATTAGATGCCCCCCTGCTCACCTTCTCTATGTGCAAATCAGTGCATGTGGGTTTATATGATTAGATTCAGCTGTGTTTCTTTACTGGACACAGCAAAGCAGCAGGCAAAATTAGCTAACTAACTTTGACTCTTACTTGTCTCCTCTTCTACCCGTGTGTTCTCAGGAATTCTCAGTAGTTGCATTTATTTCCCCATCATAATAAAAAACCCCAGTAACAGGGAACATCATTAAAATTACCTCTATTTGATGGAACTCACAATGACTACTTTGAGGTCCGTTCATAAATTATTTGAAACATATTTTGATACTGTATCTTTGTTTTTCAGCCAGGATATTCAGAGTTAACAAGCCACATGCCCTAGCACAGGCAGTACACTGTAGTGATACCAAAGCTGGTTTGAATTTGGGTAGATCAATAAAAGTAGCTGCAATAGGGAACTGCAGAAAACTAACAAACAAATTAGGATTTAATTAAATATACAAGGTTTTAAAAGAGCTACCAGTGGCAAGGTTACTGAAACTGAACTAAGCTACCTCTGCAACACACAGTAAGTTCCAATGCAGACCAGTATGTGTGTTCCAGCAAGGCAGCATCTTTGTGATTTAATCCCCTTGTATTCTACACAAATGGAGTTTCCTCTAAGTCATCCCACTACCTGGCTCAGGTGATGTGGAACAGCAGCACACTATTACCATGTGTCCTGGTTTCAGGTATTACCCTGCTACTCCAAAGAACAGGATGGAGGATTAAGACAAAGCTATTGCTGCTCTGGAGAAAGAGGCTTTGGGAGAGCTGTGTATTTTTCATTCAGGAAAGCATCTTCATCTACCCTCAGCTACAAACAATAGTTATCATCAGCTAACAGAATGCAACTGAAAGAAATGTATAGCTGATCCACCACCACCATTGTTTTCAGGAAGATGTAAGCTGACAAAAATTGACATTTTAAAATCATTATTGCACATAGTTCCACAAGTATTTTGTCTTCTCAGGCTAACCACTAATGCCTGCTTTCTCCTTCACTTTGCTTTCTATTACTTACACGGCAAATACCTGATTTGGAGTTTCTCTGTCAGGCCTTCATAGTACCAAAAAAGACAAACATGACAATTTCTTAAAAGTATAGAATAGTTAATCAAATTTTCCAGCATTTTCCTGATTACCACTACTTACAAGTGGGTGATAAAAATTATCAGGACACTCTACAATTTTGGATTAATACTGGTAATTCTCATAGATTTAGATTTTGACTGTACTTCCATTACACTGTAAATAGTAGAAGAAAAGATAAGCCTAATAAGAAAAAATTCCAATCTCAGAATCCCGTGTTTCTAACAATTTAATTTATATAGCTTTTCTACATCGTAATACCAGGTTCTAATGCAATATAGGGTCAAGTTGCCTTGGTGTTTCATTAAAAACACTGCTTTGAGCTTTAAGGACAGTCCTCAACACAAAATATCTGGTACTTTGCTTCTGGTAAATTACATCTTATAACAAATATATTGATGACCCAAGAAGAAACAGAAATCTCTCAGTATCAGAAGAATACACAGCAGAGAGTAACTTCTTTATTTCAAAGGACCACCATCAATATAAAACAGTGCAACCAAATAATGAGCATTTGATAAGAGATAAGAATGTTTTATTCAAAATGTATTTAGGATCCTCTTTCAAGGTATAATACTGTCATATTTCTACAATCTGAGAAAACACTAAAAGGGGCATGATATAAAAACATGAAAAAACTCAAGACTATCTGTAAGGTCAGGACAAGCAAAGCAGCTTGCAATAGAGAAAAAAAAATCAAGGATGTTATGGTTTGGACATCAAGAACAATCCAACAGCTCTGGAAATGCTTCCTGTCTTAAAGGTTTTACACATTATCCCTTTGTATTTGGCTGAACGTATTTTACTTTCTGCAAAGGACAGATCAGCCCCAAGTAAAGATGATGTCCCTACCTCACAGAATTCGTTGCAGTTACTAAGTTAGGGACAAAACAAAGCTGCTGTGATCAAATTACCCTGATTCTCAACTCCACAGCTGTATTTATTTCCATATATATTATCAAACCCATAAACAATCTTCAGATATAAATATTTTCTTCCTCATTGTTAAAACTAATGCAATTTCTGTACAACTTTGATACAGTTCCTGGACGATGCTGAAATTTGATATGTATATTAAACCCACACACAAGTTACTTCCAGAATTATTCTATAATATTCAAAAAGTAATATAAATACTGATAAATAAGTCCAACACATCTGGATGGCCAAAAAATACAAACCTTTCATCGTCCATTTCTAAGCTGGATTCACTTTCTGACAGTTGTCTGCAGAGAGCTTCCCTACGTTCCATTTCCCTCTGTAATTTTCTTTGAAGTCTCAAGTTTTCTTCTCTCATATGTCGTTCCTCTTCTAAATATTGTGCCATCTTCTCTGAATCTGAAATTCACCATTTTGTTAAAAGTTGATTAAAATTCAATTTCTCAGGCAGCCAAGTATGTTGTGCCTAATTTTTCTCCAACACTTCAAGATGAAGGTGTAGAAAATGCTCAGGATAGATCACAGAAAATTTTCACCTCTTAGTCATTAGTTCAAAGCCTAATTCAGAACAGTAGCTACTAAAATACCTTGACATCAAGTTTTGAAAATAAAATATAAGAAAAACAAACAAAAAACCACCATCACCATGAACAAAAAGTAAATAAATTTAAAAAGAAAGAAAAATTTTGTTAGGAAAACATTACTAAAACCATTAAGAAACAGACTGATTCCTTTTCTGTTAAAGTAATGTTATTCCACATTTACAAAGATTTTCCTGCAACACACTGAAGAAATTATTTTAAAGGTGTATTTTCACTTTGAAGAAGGAAGCACAACACAAGTGCTGAAACTCAAAACTCATATTTGTATTAAAATTGCTAACTTATAAACATTCTACATCACTCTTTCAATTACACTTCTTATCATACAAACTGTCCAGCAGAACGTACCAATATTAAAATACTAATACTAAATTGTATTCAATTTCAATATTAAAAGCTAACAAGAGGTTTACTCTTTACATCAAAGGGCAGCTTGAGTTGTCAATTGTAAACAAGTTCAGTAAACATCACTTAAATAATCTGGTATCACAGATTATTTGAAGTGATAAAGTCCAATTATGAAAAGTTACGAAGCTTTGTGACAGATGACTTAGATCAAATGGAATATATGATGAAGACTTATGATGCACATAGTGTATTTTGTGAGATTTTGTAATGTTTGAGCAAGCTTACAGTTAAATTCCTGACATTAAGAAAACCCAAAACAATTCATCATGCTTTGTCATCACTCTAAACTTTATACACCAGCCTTCAAGGAAAAGAATATTCCTGTTTTAGAAACGTGCTCCCAAACCATTAACAACATGTGATTTATCTCTCTTCTGTGGAAATACACTTTTAAATGTAACAGTGTTGCTTATTTTACACTATTATCATACCAAACCAGTTCCTAGAAGTGTTTCAGAAATAAAAGATGTAATACAAGTATCAGAATTACATAAGCAGATTTCATTAAGTACTTAAGAAGAATACTAGAGGTTCTCTAATGACCATGTATTGCAAACATCAATCTGAAAACTGTATTTCAGTTTCATCTTCTGCTTGTAGGCTGGCACATCCACCATTCCTACCAGCTCTATTTGTACTGCAGTTCTGTCTAACCTGTTCACAAAGGGAGAGAGTCCTTTTAAATCTAGCTCTTATTTTCAGTGTAAATTTGACATTAATGCTTTCAATTTTTTCCTTTAAATCACAGCAGTTCAAAAAGAAACCACTTTAAAAATAGAGGATACTTGAAATGAAATTAATTAGGCTGGGTTTGCACAAAGGGCATTTTAAATCTAAGGCCTTGCTCTTGTTCTGAACTTTAGTAAGTGAAGGCCGCAGTGCAGAATTTTCAAGTACAAAGATTAGTTGTGCTTATCTTGTTGTAGCAGCCACAAATTATTAATGCCACAAACTTGTGCACAAGGTCTCTGCAAAAGAGCACTCTTGATCTATCATATCTATCTTGAAAGAAGGCTGCTGCTTCTAGCAAGCTCCTTCTCTAAATGGAGGCTGAAATATTCCTGGCTGGCCAGAGGACGATGATATTTCCTGTTCTGCATTTGCCCAAATTCTTCTGGCCATGCGGTGAGGTATCTACTCACCAACTGCAGTGTAATGCTACTGACTCAGAACCAGGCAGAACTGCTGACTCTCAGACAGGAATTTTAGATTCAGCAGGAGGGAATGAAGGACTGGCATTGCAAAGTCCAAGGGAAGGTGCCAGCAGCCTCCTGGTGCTCGGTGCACAGCCTCTCCCTGGGAAGGCAGGGCAAAATGCAGGTCCCACTGCTAGGCAAGGGGCCCCAGCCCTGCACAACAACAACATGATGACTTCTACACAGCTCTTTATGCTTCAAAGCCATCTTACATAGGAAAGAACACAGTAAATTACTGCTGCTATACTGTGCAACAGCTGCCTCAGGTTGCCACAATCATTAACAAGTGAAATTCTTATATACAGCTGACCTTTATTTTGCTAGCTGTTAATTCTTCTGAGTAATTCTTAATTTGCAACATGAATCCTACAAAGTAGGCCATAAATATGTTTTGAAAAATTTGTATGTTGAAATACTGCTAAATTTCTGAAAAAAAAAAAAAGATACATCTTTTTCTGGCACAAAATAGGCAAGGATTATTTTTTGATTCTTTCAGACATCCTCCTAGTACAGTTAAAAAACACCCAGTATAAATACATCAACAAGCAGTACAACACTACAATTATGAAAATGTTGTAATCCAAACCTGCCCCATTTTTTCCACTTCTACCTTCAATTCAAACTCAAGAAAGTATATATAAGAATCTTGCAATGCAAAAACTTTAGACGGTTTGACACAAGTTGTTTACTCACGCTGTAACTGTGCAGCTCTCAGTTGTTTCTTTAATCTCTCCACTTCATTCTTTAAAAACCTGATATGTCTCATCATATTTTCTGGAGAGTCTATCTCCATTGATATGTCTCTGGGTGATGGTGGAGCAGACACTGGCTGGTCTAACTTCTCCTGCAAAATTCTGTATGAGAAATAGTGCAAACTTTACCTTCCATTCTAATGAAAACCTCTTATATCCCCCAGAAAGCCATTGTAGGGATTCTGACAAGTATGTAGGGTTTATTTTAACTATTGTTTGATGGGAGATAAATTGGGGAGGAGTCATAATTTTTAGTTTTTAACTCAAAATAAAAAAGGTAAAATTTGTTGTCCTAGTACAGATGAATTTTCTAACATATTCATTGACATTCCAATATATTACTACATATAGGTCAGGAAAAACAAATTCTAGACTATAAATAGCTATCTCAGTTTTGTACTCAAAGGCTACTTATTACACAAAATTTTTGCTGAGCAAATTCATTTAATCTCTTATGAGTTTTCACATTTATGTTCTTAGAGGAAGGACATATAATGAAGATTAATGATGAGTAAAGTATGTCTATCTTGAAATACAGGCTCTTCTACATTTCACCACTACTGAAAGATTCCCAGACATTTTCTGAAGGACAGTAAAATAGAGTCCCTTTTTTTCTTTTTAAATTTCCAAACAGAAAAGTATTAAGGTGTTCCATATAATCAAGGCTTCAAACACTTCAAATAACTGATGGTATATTCAGGCGTAATGAACTTTTGTTACAAAATAAGCACATGGTAGATATTAAAGATTCTAAATGATGATTTTTGGAGGTAACACAGGAGTATTTTCCACCCTGAAAGCATGAAACATTAGAAGGGACACGTTGATAGGCGAGATCCAACTCTGCCCCTGAAGAGCAGGGCCAGCACTATGCAAGCACAACCTTTTGCACAGTGTAGCATTCATGTGTACCGTACAAAGTGTACTAAAGCAAGCTCTGACTCCACCACAGCTCCACACAGAGAGGGGCACAGTCTGAGATAAATCAAACCAGAAATGGTTTGCCTTAAAGAAGGCTTTAAATCTAAGATACACAAAAATCCTACCAAAGGCTCATCCTGTTATGGAGTTACCACTGCTGAGTGTCACATGTAGCTCTTCAGAGCACCTTCCACACAGCAGGGCTCTGTAAAATAAAACTACAAAACTTGCAGTTCATTCAGGCTCAGGTGTTTTCTGAGGCCCCAGCCAAGTTTCAGAGGGTCACACTAACATAATAATAAACACATAAAAAATTAAGGTATTAATAATCATTAATCATTATTCTCTCCTGCTTCCTCCCCAAACTGAGTTCTTGTACTGTAACATTTAAGAGATGGTTGCCTTCATACATATTTTTAATTTTAGCTGTTCCAATAATATAAAGAGTCACTGTCTTAACTTCTACTAAAGAAGCATTGGGAAGTCTCAATGACATGAGCGCACACCACTGAGAAAAAGCTGAAATTCTTTTATGCAGACAAGGAAAAAACAAGAGCTTCTCATATAACAAACAGAGTAAAATACCATGAATTTAAAGCTGACCACAAACTAGAAGCTTTAAAAAGAGGCTATCAGCAGTTGAAATAATTCAATAAATTCCTTCAAGACTTCCCAGGCAATTTCTTATATTGGTTAGTTTCATCTACTTTAAGCAATCAATTATGTGGAATCATGCAAACAAGAAACTTTACAACTGCTTCATCTTCCAGGTTTTCACAGATTAGACAACTCTTGTGGGACAGAGATGAAAATATTTAATCCAGAACATGAAATATTAAAAGAATCTCCCATAGGAATGAGTGCACTGCAACACAAACCGTTTTTCTGCTTCAAGCTTATCCATCCTCTTCCAGAGACGATTCACTAGTGCTTCTTGTTCCTGTTCCAAAGTATTTTCAAGGTCAATCTTCTCACGTCTTAGCTGGAGAGGAAAAACAATTAGGAAAAATGATGGGCATGTATTTTTTGCAAGGAACTGTCATTAGGAAAGCTCCAACAACACCATTTTATATAATGGTTTACAGGAGCAAGGAGAAGGGGAAGAAGAGACACAGTTCAGGCACAACGCACTGGAAAAAACAAGAGACTCAGTAGTTGCACAGTTGTTATCTCCTTAACACAAGCTTTTCTCAGAGAACTTGTCTCTGGTCAATAAATAAGAGCATGAACCCCAGACATGCAGGCACTGATGACATGACAAGCCTATTTAAAGGCATCTCCTATTCCATGAATCTATGAAATTAAAACTGAATTTATTGTTCAGTACAGCTTTATTTATTCTTTTGAAAAGTTTTAGACATGTTTAGGGGAAGACTCACAGTTATGGAATCCACAAATGGAAGAAAAACCATGTCTGCCTTGTGTTAGATGAAGGACATAACAAAAATAGTAAAGAAAAAGTTATGTGAACTGCTGTGTTACCGTATCAATCCTTACTAGCTAAACAAATGTAATTCTATCTTAGCAAAGGCTTTAAAAAAGTAAAAGCTTAACTTGACATTACTCATGTTCACTTACTGTGTGAACAAGCATTCTTGTTTCTACCACAAGTTAATAAAAGATATAATGTAGAACCTTCAACTCTCAAGTCAGTAAGATGTAATGTAGACCCACATGAGAAGAAACCTATTATTAGTGTGTAAGTAGAAATACAATGCAAGTATTATTAAGACAGGAGCATATTAAGAGGCATAGCTGATCTTACTCTGTAGTAATGTAGCTGAACTCAAAAAGTTGTCAATAATGAAATATTTGGGAACAGATCGACACCTTTACAGACAGAAAATAGCACAGACACATTTTTCTAAGCCAAGCCATAGTGAACACCACTTTTCTGCTGGGCAAATAATCTCACATTAGAAAATGGAAAGACTGAAAAGAGAATTAAGCGATTTCCATTTATTACATCACTAGCTGAAGGACTATTGCAGCATCTAAATCCGTAAACTATTAGTGCTAACCACTAAATTAATACTGAGAAACCTGAACAAAATATAAACTTACAGACTTCAGGTACTAGTGCAAGTTTAACGAATGTACAACTTTCTCCTTTAAAGGTTAGAGGAATTAGTTACTGTGAGCAGAAGCAGACATATGTTGATGAGTAATAGGGAACATACTTAGAAAGAGAAACACTGTCTAGCAAATCTTTCCATGTTTGAGTTTCCAGATGTACATTAACAGCTCAGGCAACTTATATTTCAATAAAAGAGAAGTCAGAAGCAACATGTTTCAGCCTCCCCACAAGGATGAGAATTTGGACCCTGACCAACACTTTGCTCCCCACACTGCTGGAGGTGGAGTGGTAGGAAAGCAAAGGGCTCAATCCCAGGAGCACAGGCCACTTTGCCTCAGGGCTCCTAAGCAAGCCAAGGCTTGGGGCTGGGAATGTCCAGAGGGAAGAAACTAAGGAAAATGTCCTGGGAATTTGCACACTGTGCTTCTACATTAGCAAAACCCAGATCTCCATCCACTACATTGCACAGCTATCACGATGAAAAATGGGTGAATGCAGGTCATGACCACTGCAGCAAAGGTTTTTTGCATCATTTCAATGCAGCATGGCTTAGACTCACCTACTTTTAATCTTTTTACAACTAGCAACAAACAAACCCACAAGAAAATACAGGTGAAAAGAAATCCGTATCTTTTTATGGTAAGAAGAGGAGCACACTGGAATTTAAAGACAGAGTAAATTATTTATAAGCCTGGATTTGAAATATCTAAGATTACATTTAGTATTATAGCAACCATCACCAAGGCAGCGTAGTCCATTAATTATAAATCTGCATGGTGAGCGTGCACAATGGCAAAGCCAAACCATCAGCCACAATACACAAATAAGCCCTGTGTTGTGCCCTGAAGCTGCTCTGATGAAACACCAAAGAAACAAGGTGAAACAGATCTGGAACACCACATTTTCAGCAATATGAAAACATACTGGAAACAAGGATCTTCCTTTCCTGGTCATGAGTGTTGTGCCAGTTTCTCACACTGTCAGCATTTTAAAGCTTGGAAGAAGAACAGCTTGAATGACACCTACAGCAGAAGCAACTGCAGCATGCTGTTCAGAGCTCTTCAAAGAATTGGTGTATTTGGCTTGGTACTCAGTAGTTTCAGGTGTACTTTGAAATGTACTCCAGCCAATGATTTTTTTAGAAATGTGGTAATATTCTGAACTAAAATAAGCAGGATGGGATTATGCTCATGACCAAGCCAGCAGCCCTGTCAATACTAATGTCACTCTACATGCGTTCAGAGTTACATTCCAATCAAACATCACTTAATCTTGACCTTTAAAACAGGGAAACAAGGAAGCATTGCTTGCTTTTCAGGCCTTAACCTTCCCTTCCGAGGAAGAGTAAAATTCCTTTTAACCCTCCTCACACCCACTTGTGTTCTTTCTTACTTTCTCTCTCTCACACAGGCACTTACTTTACTTCAAAATGCAGCTAAAATATCCACTGTATATTCCTGTATTATTGCTTTGTCAACTGTCTTGCCAACTTATCAACAAGCACAACTGTTCCCTCCTGAAATGGAAGTCTTCCAAATCAATCAAAGTTGAGTATGTTCATCTCTGCCTGCACCCACTATCCAAAATTTTCCTTCTCTGCTTCTCATCTCCACCTTGCCCTTTGTAGCTTTAATTCTCTGCTGCTTTCCAAGAAAATCTTTCCTGAAGATTTTACCACATTCTTCTCCTTTCAAAGTAGACACAGATGATTATTAGCAGTTTAGTTGTTATTTCTCATCTCCTAACTGCATCAATTCTAGTTTCTCACTACACCATGTGAAATAGAAAAGCAATTAAAAGTAGTAACAGCAAGACTACACACACTTGGCCTCTGTAGGCAATCCTGATAGCTATTTATTTCCTATCAAACCACTGAACTGTAACACAGAACATTATTGCTCATTTTCACTGAGCCATTCAGTTAATGAAATAGTCACATGCTGCAAATTTCTTCACCATTTGCCTTCAGAGAAGAATGCTCTGCTGACTTCAAGCTGACTTAAGAAATTATTTCAGGTCACATTTGAACCCTAAGATCCAATTAAATTTTTTATTAAGGAATAATATTCTATGCAACCACAAACCAGCTACCTACTGATCACCTGTGTCATAAGCAGTTCAGATGGAAAAAAGCAAAGGAGAAAGAAAGAACACAAAGCATAAATAATTCATGTTCTCTATTTTACAAACAACAGTTTAGTGAACATATGCTCTAACTGTCTGCTCACTGATTAGTGACAGATCTCAGTGCAGCCCAGCTGAAAGTATTGCTGGAGTTCTCCTTCCAAGCTCTGTTTAACAGGCGTTCTGAAGGTTGTGTTGCTGATTGTGGCAATCCCTCTTCCTTAATTCCCTCTGCGTGCAAAAAAGGCACCATGGCTCTCCTCACAGCTTTGGGATGCTTCTTGCTAGGTACAGCACATGCCCCAAGGCTGCTGCTTCAGCTGGTTAATACGCACAATCAGCACTTTTAATTTGTGTGAGGGAAGAAAGTGTGCTGAAGCCCAGAGTAACCTGACATTTACTCTACCTTACTGTGAGAGAAAACAAAGGCAGATGGTGAATTACACATAAATACACACAGAATTTCTAAGCAAGACTGACAGCCGAATTTTAACATCTTCACAAAGTTTTCAAAGCCAGATACTAAAGACCTCTGTGCATCTATGCTTTTTGGGCGATATGTCATTGACATTTAGATGTAGCAACAAGTTTCAGATTTTATGATTTCACAAGTCTGTCTGTCCAGAACAATGATGCAAAAATAATATCATGAAGATTTCAGTCATGGCTCATGCTAACATTTGAAAGACTAGAACAGCTTAGTATGTTAAGCTTACTTTCCATTTTGATTAAGTGGCAGCCACCACCACCTTGTGGCTAGGAGAGTTATTTCAACCTCATTCTAATTTCCATGCTGGGTAAAGATTTGTTGGCAAACTACGTATTCCTACCTCTTAATTTTTCAGTTTGTCCCATCTAGAACATGGTCTCTCCATATAGAACGTTACCATGAGAATCAAGAGAACTCACTTGATCATTTAGATAGCCATTAACTAATTTATCCATGTCAACAGAAAAAGGAGAATCATATAAAACTGGTAGCAATTCGGATTACCAGCAACATAGAAGTTCCACAGCAGAAGAAATCACAGAAATAACACCCTATATTTACACCACCTGAATTATTGGACCTGCACAAGCCAGAAAATCTGAAGTCCTTTAACAAGTCTACAGGTTTCATCAGTTGGCCTTTTAAGTCAAAAGGTCTCCTGCTGACACCACTGAGATGCCTTGATGCAGATGCCTAAAATCAGACATAAGAGCCCTCCCAATGTCTAAACACCCCGTCGAAACACAGCCAAACAAGTGGTGTTTTATCTCTGCAATCTTCATGACTGTCTAGGGAGAAAGGAAGCTGGATGTAGTTGAACCTGAAGGCTTCTGAAGAATACAACCAGCTGACAACTCACAGTTCCAGGGCTGTGCTATCCAAGCTGACACCCTGACCTAGAGCACAACTAGACCACAAACAGATCATTTGCTACTGTGCTTAACACCATCAGAAGTAACAGTCTTTCTCACCAGCAGCATGAGTGGAAGATGATGAACAGAAACAAGCAGCTTTATTCACAAAAAAGCTGCATTTGCAAAGTCACTACTGTCCAGCAAACATAAAAGCCCACAGAAAGGCTACTAAAAGATATAATCACCATGAAAAAAACTAATCCAAGTTTCTCATAATAAATCATGTTACTTTGCTATTGCTTTGAAAGTTGAACTGACTCTTCTGTATTTTCAATACTGCCCAGTTTCTTACACACTTCAAACTTAGGTCAAATCTAAGATGAAAGAAGGACTTATTTTTTTTCTGTCATATAAAGGTGAAATGAAGGAGTTACCTGCTCCAGGGTGAGCTGCTTCGAAATTGTATCATTTTCCAGTTTTTTAATCTTCTTCATCAGTTTATTCACTTGAAATTCCTGTTCCTGTTCTAAATGCTGCTCCAGTTCAGCTTTCTCATGTTGCAGCTAAAAATTTAGGAGACATGTAAATATTTTAAACAAACGAAAAAAAGCATGAACTTAGCCACCTTTTATACATTTATTTACACATTTATTCCTACTGCATGTTAAATTCTCTACTGATGTTTTATAAAAGACTTCAAAATGCACAACCCAACCAACAGCCCTTCAAAAAGGAGCATTTTAAACTGTGCTGCATATTTACAAAGCAGAGAAAAGTACATTTCCAATTATTGAATTAAATCAAAATAGGTTATTTTATATGCTATATACAATGCATTACAGACATTTCAAAAGTAAAAAATCTATCATAATGTTCACAAAAGCATTAATTTTAATCTAAATGTATCATCTCAACAGCACCCAAAGCACAAAATGGAGCAGGTAGCTGAAAGCTGAAAATTGTGACTGAAGTCATACTAAGGAAATTGCAGTACAATGAGTTTACAAACAACAAAAAAAATTTCTAATTTATATTCCTATGCTACCAAAATCAAACTGTCCTGATGACATGAAAATACTGGTTATTTCAAATCAATGTTATGCATTTTCTTAATAATGAAGGGATTTCTTTTCATTTAATATGTCCAATGAAAAAAAAAAATTAACTCTCAAGGCTCTCAAGTAGATGGAAACGAAAATCCCCCCTCATTTTAACATAAAGTATGGCTTGGAGTAGAATCCCTCTGAGACAGGGATCCAAGTCTTCCTGTGGATAAAACAGTGTGACTGGCACCATGGTACGAAAGTGTGAACCTGGCTCAGGGAAAAGCAAATGTCACCAACAGACAATAGTGTAATTACATTGTGTTCTGACCAGCCACTGACAATTGCAGGCACCTTTTTCCACCTGCTTATTTTTTCTATGCCAGTTCTTCTGGCTAGCACATAACAATGTGTAAGACCACAGTGTTTAAATGTGTGAGGAAAACCTGAGAAAATGGAGAGGCACCTCAGTCACAGACACATATTAAGGTTGCTGGATAGCCACAGTGAAGGAATAGACTTTGAATTTGAAATAAGCTACAATTCTTATTTGTAAATTAAGCTCCTTTTGTGCTATTTAGAGACAAAACATGAAGTGCAGCCTGGCATAGAGACCAGAGCCAAAAGGCCCATGGAGGAAGAGCACCAGGCAGACAGCAACTACTTGGCAATATACATATGGGAAAAGTTTAGGGTTTAACTATCTTTTCAGGGCTTGTCAATGCTGAGATGTTATTTTTCACAATTTAAAATAAAGACCAGAATAGAAAACTCTTAGAATAGAAAATATTAGCTTCATCTTACAAAGAGGAAGGAAAATAGTACTGACACCCCCAAAATATATGAGTGGTATCTGTCACTCATGTAGGGTAAAAAAAATTTTCTATTTCCTATGATCACAAAAACAAACCAAAACAACCAAAATCCAGTTATTGATGAAACCTTAATGCTGAAGAACAGAATTGCTAACTATGAGAAAATACTCCCTGGTAAAACACAGGTGGATAGTGTTTATTTTGCTTAGTAAAGAGTCTTTTTCAACTGTTTTTAATTATATGCAATTATAGTAACAACAGTATACAAATACACCTGAAAGTTAAAGAGAAGGAAAAGAATGTGTTAGAAAGTGTCACCTTGATGCCACTGTCTTACAGACCTTGAACTGCATATGAAAACTGAAGGAGAATTTTCAGGTACATAAGACTAGAGATGGGTTTGGTGCAAGACAGACAGTGACTAGTTTGAAGTGAGAATGGGGCTATTAAAGACAAAGCTTAGCAGCAGGAGTGTGTGCTTTAGTTCACTTAAGTTCTAAACAACTACAGCAATACTCTCTCCCTGCAGAAACAAGCGTCCTCATACAATGTAGGACCACATTTACCTTCCTTCCTTACTGTACTTGGCTTACTTATGGGATAGTGGGAGTGTTTTTATGAAGTAATGGAGCCAATGCATGAAGTTCCCCCTTAAAAAACCAACCCTCATTTATCCCCCAGACTATGACCTTGTACAGTGTATTTTTAGGTATTCCAGGCCCTCAAAATCTGTCCACTTCTTCCTTCGCTGCATCCTGAAAGTCCTATTTATTAACAATTTTGTATCAGCAGTTTGCCTCCTCTTTACGTCCAGATGTTCATCAAATAAATGATAGACGAGCTGGCTCTGTTTATTCTGCACAATCCCATTTACATCTTTGAGCTGACGTATGGTATTTTAGAGAGCGGGAAGGGTAATAGCTTATGTTTACAGACTTACAATTTTTTAAAGAACTGTCAAGAATCAGACTTACATAAGAAACATTTCTGTGCAGACATCCAATTACTTAACTTGCCTGACCACACATTATGCATCTTATCTTGGTATGCTGTAACATTTTACTTTCAAGGACAGATACTTGGACCAATTTGCACTTCCAAAAATATAAGGGTGTTGAAAAAAATCTGAATTTGATTTTGAAAAGGACTGGTGTACAATTTAAAGTGACTCACTCTGTAAGATCAAACAATATTAAAAATAAATTCCTCTTCGGAGCAGCCTTGTTTCACAAAAGGTAAATTTTCAAGATTTACTATTTTCAGTTTCAAAACAATAACTCAGAATGCCCACGTCCACTGCTGCAAGAACAGAGCCTGCATCAAAACGCTTCTCATGATATTCTGCAAAATACTGCTACCATTCTATAATGAAAAGGATTGAGGATGCGATAAAAATGTTTTTCCAAGCTTTCCAGAGACTTCATCAGTCTCTGGAAAACAGAGAAAATAAAATCACATGAAGTACACAGGAAAATAAAGTAAATGTATATAGGGCTTTTAAGAACTTTACCAGGGATATATGTGATAAAAATCTTTTGTTTACTATGAGATCTCTGTTGAGATGCATGTGCTCCTTCATTCCTGCAACATTCTGTCTAGAAAATTAATAATTATGCTAAACAAAGGAAATCCATCAAATAAAATTGTACATTCATTGTACAGTTTGGCTTGAAGAGGCAGTGAAAGTCACAGTTATAAAAAGATATTATTAAGTAATGGCATGGCACCAGAAAGACAGTATTATTCCAGTGGAAACAGCTTCTTTTACATGCTACCATATCTGTTTAGACTCAGACTGGCATATTGTGAAAGGTTTCAAAATTCATTTCTTCTGATACTGCAAGCCTCATGTCCATCTGTGTTTTTAACAGTAATGCACGTGGTGCTGAACTGGGGATTCTTGCTGGCTGTGAGGAGGAGCACTGCAGCTCCAGCAGGCAGCTCCCACTTCTAAAATGTTTTAATGTTCTGGGAGCTCATTCCAGAGACCAGGCTGAATGAGAGGCATAAGCCCCTACAATTGTGACAAAAAAGGTCTGACAAAGCAACAAACACATAGGCACCGTGAAAAAAGTCCCTCTGTTGGGTGGCTTTCAACAGAATAATATGGCAGTAATTCTGAAACAGGCACAGAGTTGTAAATACTTGAAAAATTGAGAGAGTGCAAACCATATGCAGTTTAGCAGAAGTACCTCTCCTCAGTTCCAAAATGCAAAGTTTTAGACAAAACAACAGATTCATATGCAATTTTTTCCCTTACTCATCCAAAAGGCAGGAAGCCATTTGATGCACAATGTCTGACAGCATGAATGCAATAAGTCTAGATCCAGGTCAGACCAACACTGCCTGACAAACACAGAGATTAAGAGTTAATCCCAAAGAACAGTGGAGCAACCAACTGGAGACTACTGTATTCCTGGTTAAGTCATTATCCAAAGTCTGCGTATAATTTTAGCTAGAATTCCCTCCAGAGCAAAGATGCCAAAAATAGAAGCAGGCATTTATAAATTCATTATTCTCCTAATAAAGACACAATTGCTACACTCTAGTGAATAATGGCACTCACAAATCTTAGGAAATTAAAAAAAAAGGAAACCATAATTATCTTAACTTCCTAGTCTAAAAAACAATAGCCAGGAACGTAGCCCTATACCTGTATAATGGAAAGACTATCCGATTATAGAAAAGATATTGTAATAAACTCTAAACTGAACATATGATGTGTTTCAATAATGCCCTCTTTTCCAAAAAAAATGAGTTTATTTGTAATATCAAGAGTTTCTCCAGTTTTTAAGCTGCTGGTCTACATGGGTATAATTTCCAGGATTCATCACTGAAGAATCAAAACCCTCAGGAGACAGATAAACTTTCAGAAAACAAAAACCATCAGGTATTATTTTGAGTTCTTTGCTGCTTGAGAAAATTGCCTACAATGTATCAATATTCTAATGTCAACTTACTACATCCATGATCTCTGAAGAGATGAAAAATTAGTTTCACCGAAACATATGGTAATATTCAAATGCTCCCTAATTCTATTTAGTGGAAGGGACCATTTATTCTGTATCATTTGCTGCCAACCACAATACTGGTGTTTAGGAGAATATATTAATATTCTGGTTTTGTATTTCACAGCAAGTTTATCACATCAAAGACACAATCAAGCCATGAAATGAGATCTGTATTCAGCATACACACAAACAGAAAAATAGTTTTAATATTAAACTGTTTGTTTTAAAAAAAGTGCTCTACCTGTACTGCAAGTTTTGATCCACTGTAAAGGTATAAAAAGTCATCCAGAAGCATGGACAACAAAACCTGCAGACCAGTGTAAGGGAAGGGTTAATGACATTTGTAGCATATGCCATAAACAGAAACACCACTGGTGCCTATGCACAAGCCACAAGTTTCAGCTCTGGCCTTGTGGAGGAGCATTGATATAACCTTTATCTCCTCTGTGCACTGAAGTTTTCAGGTGAACCTCTAAGCAAGAAATTCCACACCACTCACCCTTCACAGGCACAGCCACCAAAACTACCACCAGGATGTTGACAGCTGTTCTCTCTTTCAAGATACCTGGGTTATTAATCAGAGAGGACACACTAACAATTTACTTTCAAAAATTGCTACCTAATGGTGCTGAGAGAAATTACACATCTTCAGGACAAACAATTTGGAACACAGGTGCATTCATGAATTGCCATTTTTAAAATCTTCTGGTGGACATAACCATGTTTACCAAATGCTAAATGAGGCTTACAGCAAGGCCACATGGAATGAAATCTAAGGCTGCAGGCGGTGGTCAGAATTTCAGCTCCATACTCTTGTAGTTATGGCTGTACAGCTTTTTCTTTCAGCAGAAATCTGCAGCTTGCCTGCTGAAAGCTGGGCAATATTTACGGGATGATGTTGAATCCAGAACTGAGGATTTTCTCCAGATGCTGTACAAAAGGTGAGAATAACTTCAGGTTTATGTCTGCATTCTGTTTCAGATGTTCTCTGAATCTTTCTCTCACCAATGAGAATGAAGTTGCACTATGGGTTTCCAATAGACAAACAGCACAATGCCCTTGCATTGTTTCATACATTACAATGAGCCAAGGACCCCCTTGGCCATTTTGAGAACAACAGAGTGTTACCTTTTTCTTTAATTTGGGGAAACAGCCAAAGGATAGTTTCTGAAAGTACATAGCAAAAAAGAATAAAAATAATCGTACTTTTAGGTTGACAAGAAGCTTATATTTCTCTTTGTAATGTGTGAACCTATTTTGCATAATTTTAGCTATTTAAGAATGCTAAAGATAGTTTAAAAAAACCCTGTTAAAACAATGTCATGAATTCTCGGGAAAAGGCTAAGCATATTTGAAGTGATTACATGATACAACAATTTACTTGCTGCAGAACATTGTGGTACAAATTTGTGTGCAAGGTCATTATATGACTTCATAACCCTTCAAAAAAAACAGGTGTAATTCATGCTTTTACATTAAAGTACATTTTAGTTTCCTCTTTATAATGTATAATACAGTTGCACGTAACCTTGTTTTGTAACAGATACCTACATCTCCCTTTCAATTAAACTACATTGCTCAATGTACCATTTCCCCCTTTACTGCAAGAGACTTCAGTGGAAAGCTTTTTCTATAGTGATATCCACATCTTACCTCAATTAGACAAGAACAGTTGATACCCCTATTTTACTGCCATCTGCTTCTCTGTTTTTCATGAAAATGTATGGCTTAGAAAGCAAACATGTCTCTTACTCAGAAACATTCTTGTCAGTCCTCAAGAACAGCAAGGGGAAATAGTAATACCACGTAAGGGATATTTTAACTTGCTACTGAGCTTCCTGTGTGATAACAGGCACCAAAGAGACAAAGTGAAAGAAGGCCCAGTTTTCAGTAACAAAAGCGCCAGATGGGATTAGCTCTAGTGGTGTTTCCAAACACTGTATTTCCTAACTGCAGGGCTAAACATGCCTTCAGTCTCCAGCTGCAGAACACAGCAATGCTTATAACATACAAATTAGCTTCTTTTAAAGTGCCTAGGTTTTTCATGACAAAGCTTAGAACTAATGGCATGAAAAAAGCTCAGGCAGATCATACTAAACACTCCCCTAACTTAGTACCCGGTCTCCTACAGGGGCCAAAGCAGGTATTCAGGCAAGACTGTGACAATAGAGCAACCATGTACAGTATTTCCAACAAATACTTAACCACTTTCCAAAAATTAGCAACTTGGGTAATGGAAAGAAGTTTCTCTGCCACAAATTGTCCCAGCATCTTCAGCTTTTTACTTTTACCATCAAACTGAATGTGTTTTAATTCAGTAGAAGCAATGGTTTTGTTACAAGTATGGACAAACTTAGAGAAAAAGTCTCCTTCGAGCAATGCTGCACAACTTTGTATATAAAAGTTTAATATTTCAGGACTTGTGCTAAATATCAAATACTCCAGAAAAGAAAGTGTGTTTCACTAACATTTTAAATCAATTAACTTTTGTCTGGAAGACAGTGAACATTTACTGCAAGCTACACCCATTCTTTGCATCAGTAAACAAACTTTCAGTATACGAACTCTCAAAGCTGAGTTCGCAGATGCAAGCTTTAAAGCAACGTTAAAGAAAAAGATCACTCACTATGCTTCTTGTACTTTGCTTTTGTCAAGCGTAAGCTTTCCAACCTGACCACTTCCCTCAGAGTGCAGTCACACAAACACAAAAGTTTAGTCACCAGTCAGTCCTGAGGCTCCTGGGAGAAACATCAGTAAAGGAACCAATTACCTGCATCAGTTTTCTTGAGAGCTCGTTAGTGAGAAATTCCTCTTCCTTTTCATAGTTTACCGCAAGTGTTTCTTTTTCTTTCTGCAGAGCTTGAATCTTCTTAAATAGAGTATTACTGATGAATTCCTCTTCTTGCTCCGCCCTTGCTTGCTGTGAAATAAAGACAGTTTTGAGAAAAAGGGGAGCAAGTTTCCTTTCAAAAAAGCTGCAATTATTCCATTCCCCTTTAAATGCCTAACATCCTGGAGGCCTGTAGGCTGGACCTAAGGGCTGTTACCAACGCCTTTCACAACATTATAGCACCTTTCCTCGTTTTTTGTTTTCAACCTTTTAACTTAGAAACTCCATTGGTGCTTTAAAGTGACCTCTTCCCAACCAAATGCACAAACTCCCCAACCTTATAAACTTCGTAAAAGCATTACAGAAACCTATTTTTACCTACCCTATGCCTAAAAAGGAACTCCCGTCTAAATGTTCTCCATTATGAGCTGAAGCACAGCTCAGACTGCTGCATGCACCACTGTGCCTCCTTCTCAGATCCCTTAGACTGAGCTCTGCTTTCCAGGAGTCAAATAATGCTCCTCGTCTTTCACCCAGATATGCAGAGCTGCAGGCAGCACGGCTCCTCTCACAGGAATTCCCACCCCACCACCAGGAAAACAGGTATGGTACTCCTCACAACTGCTATTCCACTACATACAACAGCAGCTCACAAAAATGCCATGGGGTAGCTTTACCCCAAGCTACTCTGGAAATCTTCCCCATGCAGAATTACTAGAGGTGACAATTTCCATTTCAGCTTACTGCTAGCACCCTGCACTGCTCCACAGAAAGCCAGCCTCGGACACTGCTCTCTTGCATTTCCTACAGTTCAGATGTTTGTATGTTTTTTAAGCATACAGTTGATAAATAGAACATAAAAGTGATCTTTAGAAAGTCTGCTCTGAAAGACCATGAAGGGTATTTCATATGGGCAAAAGAAAGATCACAGCCACAAATTGGTAGAGCCAACTCTTAATGCCATAGTCCAAAGCTAGATGTACACTAGAACAACTGAATGGCAGAAATACTGCATTTAAAAAATGAGGCAGGATAGTGGTAGGAATGGTTTTATTCCATGCAATAAAATTCCTGACTTGAACTGCACATATGTGATTTACCCTGATCCTAATAAAATTACAGCAGCTTATAGCTTATACAAACATTCTGCAAGCTTTATTTCAGTAAAATTAGAGAGAGTAAAATTTAAGAGCTGAAACAGACACATTACCGAAAGCTTATCTTTCAAAATCTTCTACCCAAAATGTGCCAAAATAACAACCTCTTTAAACTTTAAACTTATTGTACACTGGAAAATGCTTGAAAGATTTCATTATGTCAGTGATCTTTTAACTGGAATGATACATTCCCTAGTAGTACTAGAGCCAATTACCTAGACACCTTCAATGTCTAGGAGAAAAGTGAATTAAAGAACACAACTGTCTTTCAATTTGGTGAAACAACAGGACAATTACAAGTTTTCCATGATATCACCAACATTATAAAATCTAAAGCAGTGGTTTGGAAACTTCTCAGTTGAGTCCTCCTTCAATCAAGTCCTTGTCTTCACATCTTTGTCTCTGCCTTCTTGTGTTTTTTCCCATCTCTACTGTTTTCTTTTCATGGCCCTTTCTACCTGCCACCAGCTCTCTTCTCCCTGTCACCACCAGAGCTGGCACAAACCCAACCTGAAGAAAACAAAAAAAGAAACAACAGAAAAAGCCAGGTCAGGCAAAGTTTGATGGCTTAGCAGCTTGGGTCCTGCACAACATCTCTCTAATGTATTGCATCTCCATAGCAGAGAACAGATACTCCAGCATGTTCAGCAGTGGTATTATTACCTGTCACATCAAGAAAATAGAGTTGTCCGAGAGGTCTGAAGAAATGTTACATTGTGAGCTCACATCTCAACTCCTGGAATCTAACTGATCTGAATAACATCATCTATCAGTTTCTAAATGTGGCTTTACTTAGAGCTACTAACCATCTTATGTCTTCACAGACATTCTGGAACAGAGTAAACAAGTCAAATTGCAAGGGCTCATTGTCCTCAAATCATTAAAATTCATGCATACTGTTCCAAAATCAACTCCTCCACTGCCTTCACTACATAGGATTTCTACTTGTGTCAGTTTTTCAATGGTTCAGACAATAGAAGACAGTAACATAGACCAAGCTTACCTAAAATTAGATTAGAAAGCACTTGGTTCTGAAAAACAAAAGAATGAGGGTGTTTCTGCTTTGATTGCTATTGATCTGCAACTTGCACAAATTTGTTCTGCTCATGCTTTACACCAGTCAAAAGCTCTAAAATCACATTATTATAGCACTGAGCCTGCACAACCCTGTTTGCCAGATCCTGGTGTCACATTAATGATGGGTGCTCAGGCCAACAGGAGTGCAAGATGCCAAGATCCCTGTCCCGGCCAATGCCTCTTCTTTGTGCCCGCACGGGACCTCATGAGGCCAGGCAGCAGGCCAGCACAGGCTGAGGAGACACCCAGAAATGAAGCCTTTCCCTTCCTCCTCCCATTTGCCTTTCCTGGGTCTGCTTCCCCAGCTGGTGAGCCACACAAGCCGCGTGCTGGCACCCAGCAAACAGGAAGGAGCAGCCCCAGTTTGTAGCTGTTCAAGAACTGCCCCGCACAGCCCCTGTGCCCGCAGCATGCAGGACCCCGGCCCGCACGCAGCTGGCTCAGGGGGAAAGCTGGGCAGGATTAGATCGGCCTCCCTCACGCAGAGAATGCATTTCTCAGCCGAACAGCAGCAACCCTACACATCTACACAGGAACTGTAAGCCCCAGATAGCCACACAGCAGATTGAATGTAATGAATGTCCATTTAATTACCCAAGCGACTTGGCACTCAGCACTTTTAATGCGAACATTTTAGTTGAAAAACATCAGACAGTTATTTAGACTAGGTACAAAGCACATAATCCATTACTGTATTTCTTCTAAATTTCATACTGAAACTTGCCTTTTATCTTGTTACTCATTAATTGGTGATAGTTCAATTATCTCAAGTAATAGAATAATTTACATCTACCTTAATATTGCCTAAAATCTTGAAATCTGTTGTTCATTTAGCCATAATCAAACTGATTTTTCTGGATGTGAATACATTGTTTTTCCAAAGGGATAACCTGACTTTTGATAAAGTATCTGTATTTGAAAAGAGGCTTGATATCATCAGCAAGAAAAAGAGAAACAGAATACAGAAATCAGAGACACCAGGTCCTCCACGAGGGCGTAGAGTTTCTGGTTTTCCTCTATCATCCATATCACACTGAACATGCAAAAGCACTAACAGCATTTACTCTGCTCTGTGTATCATAATACAAAACAAATTGCTAAGGCAATGAGTGATACAAAATGATAACACCTCGTCAGTCAACCTCTGGAAACCTGAAACAAGCAATCTACTTTCACCACAGATTTTCTGCATAACAACAGATATATCCACCAGTCTCTTGTGTCTTAAAACTCCATGCACAGCTAACTTGGAGCATGCCGTGGATGCATCCACTAAGGAAAATCTCTAACTACTGTAGTCAAAACCAGAAATGCAAGGGTTATCATATCACTTCGCAGGAAATCAAGAATAAAGAGGGAGGTAAAAAGCACCTCATGCATATAAACCACAAAAAACCTCTTACATTTTTGAGGAAGAAAAATCCTATTATTTCTATTGAAGAAGCTCGTGAAATCCGGCGGTCTTAAACTTTACATAGTAACCAGGTATCATATTAGGAACTGAATTGCACTAAAGTTCTTTTTCCACATGCCGCACATACTACCATAAACGGAAAGGTTTTCTGTTAAAATATTTTCCTTCTCTCAGTTCTTCTTGCAAATACACCTTTAGCAGACCAGGTTCACACTGCTCAATTTCCCTCTGCTCCCCTGGTTCTAGCACAAGCAGCAGCTTTTGTTTCTGGTGGGATGCTCTTCTTCTGTATCACTGCGCCACACTGCTCTAGTGGCACTGTATAATATGAAGGAGCAAAATCCAGTACTTCTGATGAGGCATCAGCTTGAACAGGGTCACATAAAAAAATAAACTAACAAAAAAACCCCTTAAAAAAAATCCCTGTCCCCACCCCCCACTAGCTTCTCTAAAAGCCTCACAAGCCTTCCAGATACTGCACAGCAAGCAAGTTCAGCAATCCAATTAATATCTGCTCTGTAATCAGTATCAGCACATTCTCAGTGACCTGACATGAACATGTTCTTGAATTTTAGTGCCAGGTGTCATTTCAGACAATTTCAGTAGCAAATGTTTCAGAATCTGCTCCAGGCCCCTACACTCGACCTGCAAGGCAGATGCCAAGCATGCCCAGCCTGCATGCTGACACACATCACCTGTCTCCAGCAGCATCTAGGGTAGACGTGGCACAAGATTTCAGGGCATCTTGTTGGAAACAGCCTACCAAGCATTGTTTTGATCTAATTCACCCTTAAAGGTCTTTTATCTTCACGTCAAGAGCCACCACGACCTCTTTACCTTCCATCCAACTTTTCCTGGTGCAGTTCCTGCTGATAGAACCCTGTCGACAATGTAACCCTGTAGATGGAGCTGAAGAGCAGTTTAATCTGACACAAGAAACTCAATCTTTGCTACTGAATATAGACTGAAGGGTTGGGACAGCTTTGGGAAGAGATGATCTCAGTTGCTGCGCATGTTACACTGAACTAAAGTTGTCACTTCAGAAAGCAGCCTTCCCGAAAGTCCTATTAAATAGGATGAGGTAAACAGGGTGAGAAGTACAGAAAGTTACAATGACATGATTTTAGAATATGCAGTTCTTGCATAAAATAAAATCTAAGCTTCCCAACTCTCCTGAAGTACACACGCCTCCTCTAGCAGTACTAACTCAAGTGACTGCTCTGGCCATACTTTCTGGCACCAGGTTAAAATGATACAGAAAACTACTGATCTACGAATGCAATAAACATTCCAGTGAGCTGATATTGTTCCCTTACAGGACAAACTTTTACAGTGCAGCTATTTTTTTCCTACAAACTTTCCAGCTGCATCTGAAAGGACCACAGTGCATGCAATGTGCCTTACAGACAAGGAGAAACATGAACGACCACAAGAACAGAAGTCAACAGCAACTCAGAGAAGAACTCCCACTACTGCCAACTGCAGCGACTGCCCAGCAGCACATTCCTGGCTGTATGGGCTGAAGGACAAGGAATTCCCACCCAAGCCCCAGTAATGATGTGGGCACAGCTTTCCCCCCACCCAAGCAAAGGTACTTGTTTCAGCTGGGTGGCCTGTCTGAGAGAAAAGAGTGAATGCTCTTGTGGTTGAAGTGGTGAGCTGGAATTCAAGTTCTGGGGTCAATTTGTAGTGTGATTTCCTGTCTAATCTATGACAAACCCCCAGGGTTATTTCCTCTGTTCTGACATAAAAGTACCTTTTTCTTCTTTTTTTTTTTTTTCCTTCTTTGAGTTTTCAGGAGTAAGAGAGCAATAGAAAGAACCGTGTATTTTTATCGTTGGGCATATAGTATCTCGTAGAAGCCCCAAACAAGCAGTAATACCTTTGAATGATTCTGTCAGAACCCCAAGCAGCTGGGCTGATTTTTTTTGTTTTTAAACACAAACCTGGCAGTGTAGGAGGAAAGCATTTTTTGGTTGGTTGGCTTCTAAAAACAAACAAATAAACAGCACCCTCCACTCCCCCAAAAGAAATCACAAACTTACAGGCTTACCAAAAGTTATTTTCCAAACAGACTAAGGAAGAAAGAAATTCATTACTGAAACTCATTCTGGGAACTTCAACTACTCTAAACATTACCTATTGTGTAACATTAAAGCCACTGAGGCAGAATTGCTTCAAAGAGTAAGTCCTGTTATATTATAGCTATTCAGTAGATGAGTTCTGCTGCAAGAGGAGACAAAAAAACATATGTTTTTTATTATAATAACACAATTTATTATTGTAATAATAAGGGAATAACTTCATTATAAGCTACCATTTAAAGTATTAAAATACAGTTCCTTTTTATCTCCATTTATAGTTGGAAAATCTGTCCCCTTCATCCCCCACCCCCTCCTTTTAAAAAAGATCAATTAGGTTTTGGCCAGACATGTCAAAACGCCTCTGTCACAGCACTCCTGCCGCCAGCTCCAGGCACAGCGAGTTTTTCCCTCAATGCCTACCAAGTGATCCAACATATGGCCACATAAATCCACAACGGATGCAGACAGACTAGAGAAACGAGCTGATTCAAACAACACAAGAAATACATTTTTCACCCAAGTCAGTTTTATCCACAGTCAAACGTTTTCAGCTTATCACTCATGCAGCCTTATGGGACCTTCTCTCAAAAACTCAGGTGCATACATCCTGTGGTTTGGGAAGAGCACGTGGGGAAAGCCCTCAGAACTGACCAGTTTCCTAAACACAACTCATATTCTATCATGCTAAATAATCTCTTAGCATCAGCAATTAAGTAAATTGTTAGATGGTACGCAAGCCCATTTTACACACTTCTCTCTCTCCATTTTGATGTTGACCTGAAAGTCTTGCACAACTGAAACACACAAGTGGTAAAAATGAAATAAGCGAGTTATGAAAACAGACTCATTTGACAAGCCTAAGTATTTATATAATGAATGCATTTGGCTAATTACAAACAAAGTGTAACAAGCTATATGAATTTCATAATTAATACAATCAATTCCTGAATTTACTTACATAATTGAAAAATAATTTAAACAGCTTTCTCCAAAACAGAAAAAAATACTATACTCTCTTCAAGGGTTTTTATTATATCAAAATACTGGCATTAAATAGTTAATAAAAATGCAGCATGTGAAAAAGCCACAATTTCTGTGACTAACAAACTGTCAAGATGGGGCCTAGAAAAATGTATCAATAACTTTTACTGAGCTGTTTAACCATGGCCACATATTGCTATGCAAGTCTTAATGTAACTAAAGATTATATGGTAATAAAGCACCATAAAGGAAAAAGTAGAAGGGTTGTACAGGCACACATTAAACACTTCCTATTTTGAACACTCAACATGGCAACCGTAAGCATCTGACTATTCATTAGACAAATGCTTTATAGTTCTTATTTTTCATTCACTTAAACATCATCATGTAGAACAAGTTCCCAGATAGTTATCAGGGCTGGAGTCTCTGCTTCCAGCACACAAGAGCTGTAACCTGAGCCAACAGAAGTCACAGGCCAAGGCAGGAATGACCCAGCAGGAAAATTAATTCTAGCCTGCAGACCTTTCCAAATGGCTCTATTTCATGAGGCCCTTCCTCTGTCCCATGGCTGCAAATGCAGCACACATTTCCTACACTTGCTGCATTTGCAGCAGCACTGATTTCCAGAGCATGTGTAAGGCAAGTACAGTGCATATAAACACAAACAAACCCACTGCCCCTAAGTCCTCGCTGCATACAAGCAAATACTGTTTCAAAATACACATTAAATGTTCCTCTGAAGGGCTGTAATGACTGCACACGCAAACACAGCCAGGAAGGCACCGAGAATCGGGCCCTGCGAGACAACTCCGCATCAGCCCAGCACAGACAAGGGACCATTCCCAGCACAAAGCTTCAACAACACATCTCCTCCAGAAGATGACATGTGCTTGGCCAGGGACTTCCCATCTTTGCTAGTTTGTAGCCAGCCGAAGATTTACACTGATAAAGACAGCCAATATGGAAAATACAGCTACACTGTCATATCAAACTCTGAACCAAAGTTTGAAATATCTCTCCCTATTAATCCTTTACTGATGACTACTAGAAAGAAATTTTTGCTTTACTCTTTGACTTCTAGCAGCACTGCTGTTTTACTGCTGGATTTTTTGTACTGGAAATTGTTTGCTAGTTAATCAATAGTGTAAAACAAATGGAAAACAGAAGCACGTGGAACAGATTTTGCTTTTGCTCAACCTCAATACAAAAACTGCTGAAAAACATCACAAAGATGCACATGTACACATAACAAGATTTTTAGTTTTATGTTCAGTTTGAATTTTCAAATGCACAGACTTGTCAATGTGAAAGACAGAAAAAAGATCATATTGCTTATAGCTAATCTTGTAGCATATACTGCTTCGTTTGAGGTGGTGTGTGTTAATAATTTTCAACTGCCTGCATGACCACTGGAATAGCCATTCTTTTAAAATGCTGTGGTTTCTTTGACCTGCATCTACAATACTCAAATTTAATGAAATCTGGTTGTTATGCTACTCAGAAACCAGTAACAACTTAAATCTCAGCAATGCCACCATTAGTACTAGAACACACAATCCAAATTATTTGGATATCAGATGTCTAAAGCATAAACACTTCTTATATTAACATATTTTAATGTTTTTTAGTCTATTTTCTGCCACTGATAAATCAACATTTACCTTCCATATAACCACATACTAACTAGTTCACTTTGCTGGACTGACCTATTAGGAAACTCAAAACTGCACACTCCCAAAATTTAAGAGCAAGAACAGCAAAAGATTTAGCAGAAGAATAGACTATTAAGTGACTAACTTAATACCCAGCTTCTGTTCAGAGGTATGTGGGTGCTCACAGGCACGGAGTTGTATTCTAAAATAACAAACTTTTGCTCAAACCACAGCAAACGCCTGCTAAAAGTAGCACTGCAGCTACAGCCCTTTCTCTAGTCCAAGACAAAAGGGCACAAATGAAAGCTGTGAACAGAGATTTAACAATGACCTCTCACCCCGCCCAAATAACCTTCATGAAAATCCTACTTCCCTTCATGTAGTCCAGGTAACTCACTGCAAGTATGTAAATATGAAACACATGCTTTTCTTCATCGGAGTACATAATAAGAGTTGACGTGTAATTCTGTTACACCCAGTTTTTCCAGGCAGCAGGTGCCAGAACCACTGCTGCATGGCACATGCCATGCAGTGCCACCAGCATGTCACAGGTATTATCAGCAACTCTCCCTATTCCCAGGCAGAAAACTGCAAATTTTCTCACTTGGACTGGGTCCTGAGTACCAACTGCCTATGTATTCATCATTCTTTCCTTCTAGGTAAAAGTGGCTTTCAGCACTTGTAGATCCTTCTTTCAAGTGTGTATAACCTCTGATATATCAACATCAATCAACCTGCCCTCCTTTAAGTTTTTTAAAACGGGATAAAGACTACCAGATAAAGATCCATTTATGGGGTTTTCAAACTGTAGATGCTCACCGTGCAATTTCTTGATTTTCTTTAAAACACTTAAATCCTTTTTATCTGGTGTTGGGGAGGGCAGGAAACAGAATTGTTGTTGGGTTTTTATTTGTTTGTTTTGTATTACTAATTTAAATACGGCTTAGGTAATGTAATCATTAGGGATGGCAATGTTTTCCCCCACAGAAGCAAGGTGTCCTTAGCCACTCAACACAAATAACCTCTTGAGAGGGTTAAACTCTACCCCAGTTTCCTCTTACACACATTGACTTTTCAGAGAACACTTTCACAGTGATCAACAAGAGCTGGAGATGAAACTTGCTATTAATTATAATCACACTTTGCCCTAAACCAAACTAACACATTCACAAAGTGAACACAACACGCTCAACTCACTGTTAAGGCACACTAGCTTGAGCTCCATCACAGAAAAATAAATGTTTCTATTTACCCCTCCTAGGAGTCAGTGAGTAGTTTTTTGTTTGTTTTTTTTTTCTTCTCTACTGTTTGGATATCTTACAGTACACATCACAGTATTCCAAAGAGCAATCTCTTTTCAGGCTTTCAACACATGAAACAAGTTTATCAATGTAGAGTATGAAAGTATGATGAGGAATATGAAAAAACACATCCTTTGCCTTCATATTCTCTGTCTCTGGCCCCTACAAACACAGATTTGCAGGACATAGGGGAATGCAATCATCCTTGAACATGCATTCCATACAGAACTGGCGAAGTAGGTGTAACACAGAGAAAGTTTCAGGAAATACCTACCCACCTTTCCATTCACAGAGCAAGGACATTCCAGTTACATGTCTTAATATTCAGAGAAAAGAGATTTTTTGCAGATTTAGATTTCAAGTTCAATTTACTCTCTGAAATGGACTTCGGGACTGTCCCTCTTCTTGACCCAACCAGGATTTCGGGGTTTGTGAGGACAGAGGTTTTGCCTAATTAATAATTCCTGGTAACACTAACCACAATAAAATGTCTATTGTTTGTTTTTAACAGATGTGAAAAATACATACCCTTTAAAGCTCTTGCAAAAGTGGTGGTTAAAACACTACATTTTGCAAATTTCATAATAGTGGCTTTCACTCTTTATTTGAAAATGAAGCAAAACGAAGTGGAAATCCCACCACCTGGTAAAACTAGAAATTAAACTGTAAGTCACAGAAAGAAGCATAACTTCATATTGTGGCATGCTAAACACTGTTAGGTTTTATCATGTCTGACTTGTTAAGAAACATTTATACTTTCACTCTGGACTGAAGTATATCATTGTAGGAGTTATTTATATATGTGGTAGGAGTTTTAAGTATGATTAGCACCGCCACTTTAGTTCCCCACAAGGGAACTAAAAAGACCTTAGCTTTACAGTAATAAGCAGAAACATCACATTTTAGGCAGTTTAAAGAATTAAAGCATCTGAGGAAACTTCACAGACAGCTAGGCCATTTCCATCTACAGCAGGGCTGAACAGATGCTCATCCACCTCACTAAGCCCTCCCCAAACTGAGACCAGATTGTGTATAATATTAGAAATTTCAAACTGAGTAAAATTCAGAGTTGAGAGAGGAAGAGAAGCCTTATCTGAAGAGTTTCTCCATCAGCTAGACTACCAGCCAAGCTGAGGAAGTATCTTCTTTTCCAGGAAAAAAACTGCTGCAAGGGAATGCATGAAGGGATAGAGGACTCTCAGGAGTTGAAAGTATCGTCCCCATAGGCACCAATTAGCCTACAATGCCTGTATTTTAACTGAATAGTTGAAATAATTACAACTCAAGTGCCAGGATTAGAAACTGCTTCAATATTTCTGTAAAAATTGCTTCAGCCGTCATCAAGTAATCCCTGCACCCCACAGAAAGAGATGTGAAACCTGCACATCTGTAATTTGGAATTCCCTACTTATGACACTTACATTTTTACTGTAGAATACTTCACCTCAACTGTCTTACCATCATTTTTACTTTGTTCTCTATCCCATAGATTGAAATGGGACACTAACAGACTACCTAATTAAAGGTCAAGACACATCTTTAGTCAGACAGAAGAGGAACTTGAGATGTTCCCTTCTGGACATCCCCAAGCTGCTGCACTGCAAGCAAGACATCACAAGAATGTTTTCTGTTACACATCCAGGGGAGCTTGCTTTATATTGTATTTTTTGCCTCTCTTCTAGAGCATGTTTTTGTCTCTTTCCCATTCATTCTGTTTGAATCCCAAATCCTGTGCATAATTAAATTTGTACATTTTGCCCCTATTCTCCTCCTTCATTTTGTGGGGTGTTTTTCTTTAGAGGAAGACATAAAGGATTCACCTTTTGCTCTCCTGCTAAATTCAGTAACTTCCTCCTACCTCCCGGCCTAAAAAAGAGCAACAAAGCAACTGTTTCTCTCACTGTTTTTACAAGGCTATGCTGAAATACATCAGATGTCTACTGCTGACAATTTTCATTCCTGCGAAGGACAGCACTGTCTCATTTCTTCATTTCGATCACATTTCAAGGTCTGTTTGGGAGACACTGGCATTCCACTCTCCTGCAGCATCAGGAAAGCTGCCACAGAGTCACCATTTCAATGGCTTCCAATGTTTCCTGTCCCCACCTGGAACCCCACCCAAGCATGCCTTATGAGGTGTAGTGAAAAGAAAACCTTTTGTGAAGTCTCCAGCAGATGCAAAAGCTTGCTCACCACAGATCAGTATTATTTGCTCAATTACTACAAGGAGCTTTCACACTGGGAGTCTGTAGCTGAAAATACACCCCATGTATATCAACACTTAAAACTAAAAACATGGAAAACAATAGTTTCAACATTAAAGTCAGTATCAGCAGCAGGAGGAAACAAGCAATGAGAACAAGTAAACACAATTAACAAGTGCAAGAAAACCACAGACGACCACGTACTTACCCTAGAAAGGGTTTAATAAAGTGAAATAATTTTCCTTCATCCTTTGAAATCGGTATTAAAATTCAACTCCATTAAAGTCAGAACCACAACTAAAATGAAGTACAGAACTTCCAGGACTTGAAAACTATTCTAAAATCTTGTCTATACTAGCTTTCTAATACTGGGATAAGCAACAGCTCTAGAAGCTCTAAAAACCTCAATACTGATTACTAAATCAGCTAATGTGAATAATGCAAAACTCAATAGTCATTTGGGCAAATGACTAAAAAGAAGGTTTAAAATGTCTGGCAGATATACAGCAAGAACATATATGACTATTTTTTCTTCAACTGAAAGCAAACCTGTTGTTAGGTGTAAAATGCAGTAAAAACCAAAGCAATCTCTCCTTCAAAATGCTTTTAAGTCACTGGAGATACACCAAGAAAGAATGGCCCTTAGCCTCAGTAAATGTTCAAACCCGACAATAAAGAGCATTCTTAAAATAAAAGCTGATTACAAACTAGTTCTGACACAGAATTCATGATACAACCTCAATGAAAAAGTTCATTTGAGAGAGAAGCAAGATTACTTTCTATGCAGAATAGCAAGCCCACAGAAATACCAAGAACTTTGCCTTATTAAAAATTCCCAAATGTACTCTACAATTTCAGTTCTTATTTCACTTTCCAATCCCCAAAGTAATTCAGAGCAATATACCAGTATTCCTACTGACTGAAGACATTCCACCATTATTAAATACGGAAACATCAAATAAAATAAGTGATAAAGAAAGTATAGTTGTTATATAATATTTAAAGGCAAGCAAAACATAGTGGTTATCAGAGTTTGGTATCAACCCAATGGCAATACTGCAAACAAATTATTTAACTGTATAAAGGATAGAAACATTAAACAGGTCATTCACCATGGTTTTATAGAGAATAAGTTGTGGCAGATAAGCAAAGATTCATCTTTCAGCCAAGGACTATTTGTAATAAAGAAAACCACAAAGGTGTAGGGTGTAAAAAGCACCCATATAAGTTTTTGATTTAGTAATACGGCCAAACATATTTAAAATAAAGTATACATCAGGATTTCCAAAGTGGCTTACTGACCTCAAAAATACTCATCAGTGGGAAATTCCATTTCACCAACATGTACTAAGCAGGATGTTGTTTAAAATATTCCCTGCACAATTAATTAATTCTCTGCACCAAATCAACTGCTATTGGACAACTCAGCAGTACAAATCAGATCTGCATATGAGGCATAGGTGTGCAACTGTATTTCTGCCAAATTAGCCAAAGCACACAGCAGCAAGCTCATTAAAGACAACTGACCACACTGGATGAAAAAAAATTATAAAAATAAGTAAAGTTCTAAATTAAGCTCTCAGAAACATTTGTGCAAATTTGAAGCAGGAAAGGATACTTAGACTAGACCAGTGCATTGTATTAATTCAACACTTTGGATTTCCAGCATCTCAGAGCCTGAGAGCTTAGTTTCGTTTGTCAATGTAAACTAAAGTTGCCTTTATGTTCATGAGGAGAAAGCAGAGGATCCAGAATACTCATTAACCCAGCCAAAAGGCACAGCAGGAACCAACAGGTCAGCCTTGATGGAACTAATGGAAAGAACAGGAGGCAGGACATCAAATCTTTTCCAAGCACAGTGATTCTTCACCTTCAAGAGTCTTCAACTTAAAACTGGATACCCTTCCCAAAGACACATTTCAGGGTTAGTAACAAGGTCCAGTGTCGGAACAACTTACAAAACCATGTGACAAAAATCCAAGCAGACAGTTAAGTAAACCTCTGAAGCCTCAAACTCCCTGAAAGTACAAACATTCCCGTTGATTAATATTTGAATTAAGTTCAGAAACATTGACTTTTTCTGTAGTTTTTGTTTGTTTATATTTTAACCAGCATTGAGGAAGGCCTACAACACACCCCAGTAACATTCTGTTAATAGCACATGGATGATGTTTTCCCCTGCGAACTCGATATGCCAGTGGCTGTGTGTAACTACCAAAGGGAAGCAGATGCTACACCACTGGCTCACCAGCCATGCAGCAAAAGCAGCACTGCTCCGACCATGCTACCCAAAGGGCCACGGCAGGTAACACCAAAGGGCATTACTAAACTTCCTTTTTCCTTTACAGACATTTTGTAGAAGTTCAACAGAAACTTCTTGAGAATCTGAGGCAAATGTAAAACTGAAATACAACACAGTCATTTCCTACATGCATGATCTTGGAAAAAATGTGCCTGAAAAATTTCAAATGGACTTTCATGGTGCACAGATTTGCTAACCTTAGCAATGATGTTGTCTTTACTCTAAAAAGCAAGTAAGCAAAGCATTTCTAAAGTAAGTTATTTCTGAGCTACTTTCAGTTTAGTCCAGCTACGAACTGGAGTGATAAATGACACAGCTGGACACAAAAGCCCCAAGCAGGTTTCTCACACCTACAAAAGACATCACAGAACTGCGAGTATTTTTCACACAAGCAAGACCTACTTTAAAATCAAGAGTAAGTAACAGATTCACAGATGAATTTTGTAAAATATTAGTATTTTTACTTTCTTGGTTTGCTTTTTACCTCTATCTGCTACTAACTGATTTCTTTCACTCATCCCCATGCCCTTATCAGCACCTTTTAAAGGTTCCTATTTCCATTCAGATAGCCTATCCTGCTCTTTTTCTTCTACTATTAATAGACACATTCTGTACTGGAACGGGTGTTCTGCCTTGAAATTCTGGTGCAAACTCCAGAAGAGAAAAAAGCATTTTTGCAGGAGATTTTTGACAATGCAGCACACCCATTCACTTCTCTGAACTATCTGTCTAGGCTGACATTTTCCATGAAGACCCGCAACAGGAGATCTCATGCACACACACAAATCCCTCTGCACACTTCATTGAGAACAAAATGTAAAACTGCATTTATTTCCAGCATCCAAATCTGGTTGTTGTTGGGAAAACTGTAACAGGTCTACAATAGCACACAGGATTTTTCTGATCTGCAAGTCCCAGAAAACCTGTTTGCTTTCAGGAGATGGCTATTATTGAAAGCAACAACCTTCCTCAGGATTTAAGTAGGGGGCAAAGAAATAGGAGCTGAGTAAGGCTTTTTTTCCATTGTTCCTCCCAACAGGTGGGAGGCTATTCACACAGCTCTGCAGAATTGCAGAGGAGGCCGAGAAGCCAGGAAATGCAACTGCCCTTAGCCAGCACTCAGGGAACAAGAAGAGTTAAGCTGGGTGCCAAGGTGCAGAGTGCAGGTTTAGCTACAGAAACATGGGCAGCAGAGGTCTCACAGTAAAATACTGCCACTCGCAACCCACAGCAGTCCCATGCCCCAGTGTTCCCTGGCAGCAAGTGCTGCAGCAGGCGCTACCAGACAGTGATAACTCATGGCAAGCTCACAAAAGCCAGCATATGCCATCAGCACTTCAGATCACACTGCCTCATCTGAATTGATGATCCTGTTGGGGATCCACATAGCACCACAAATCGGGATTTCTAGGATAATTCTCTTCCCTACAATGCAAAATCGGGGAAAATGAAAGAGAGATGTTCTTGTAAAATGTTAGAATGCATTAAAACTGCTACATCAAGCATTTTGGAGTGGGAACATTTTTAAATGAATGTTTCTCAAGTACTCTGTCTTTACCGCAGTTAAAAAACTAAGCAACAGAATAAAGCTTATTATATTTTAATTTTCTAACTCCACAGAAGATGTCTGACTATAGTAGGCCAATTTACATTAGTTAAATTACCAAATCTAACATCCTAGAAAAAGTATGTAGCAGCCAGGGACTCAAACTCTTTGTTTTTAGAAGCATTCCGTTTGTACAAGGCCTGTCAGTTCAAAACTATAACAAAGAAAACTAAAACACTTCCAGTATCAGCTAAAGGTTACATGGCTTTCACTGAAATAGGATGTCTTGGTTACATTAAATACTGAAGAGCAGAAAAAAAGGAGCTAGAAATCCAAATTCTACCAACTTCAAAAGAAACTTCCTAACCAAGACATACCTACACCCAACAGAAATATTTCACCTTTTGTTACATGCAGCAATTCATTCTTTTGAAAAGCAGTCACCCCACCACCCAGGTTTGAAGGTACTCTTATTTAACTAGAGAAGTTGTGCTGTCCCAGGCTTAGCCCATTAAACATGTAATCTCCTTGGCAGACATTTTTCACCAAAAAACTAAGGAAATTCACACAGGAAATCCACTTTTGGTGGTGCAGCACTATAAACAAAACTCACTACTTGTCATCTCAAACACGCAGCTTCTCAGATCTTCAGGCTCCTGTTTTTTCCCAACCCAGGCACCAGCCATTTCATTTCCTAAAAAAGACCTTGCAGAAATACACCATGAGATCATACAATAGAGATTGCTAAATACACATAAATGAACCCTCTGCAAATGGCTCGAGTGATCTTAAGTCATTTCTTCTTAATATCTGATCCGAAACTTTGCATCTTCTGATGTAATGCTCTTGCACTGCCAGAGAACACTTGAAATACCCCCAGCCTTCTCCCTGCTTTGCTCCCTCTCTCACTGTTCGTTACCAACAATAGCAGGTAAGATAAAGTTATCACATATATTTACTTACTTTCACAGTCTTGCACATGAACAGCAGCATAATTTCATTTGCATTTCAGGCCACTGGAAGGAGTACAGCTCGCACATATTTTTGGGCATACACTTAGTCCAAGCTGGCTTTACCAATTTCAGCTTGAAAGCAGCATTTGTTTTCACTTGTTTTGGATGAGAGTACATATGAAGTTAGTGAGCATACAAGCCTGCCAAGCCAACACCTTTTCTCAGTCAGTTTTACAAGTGCAACTGCTTAATGTATATCTCCTACGCTTAATTAACACTTTATTTTCAACTGTATGACACAAGGGTTAACTACAAAATAGAACTAACAAGATCCTATGTGGCAAGCAATTTAGGTAATTCCTAAATTGAATATATCCATGCTGACACCAGCAATACTGCAAACACAAAGCGATGTCATATTAACACCCACACCAGCACGAACACAAGAGGAAGGAGGAAGACCATCACCTTCTAACTGGCAAATCTTAAAGGGAAAATATTCACAATTATTATGGACAATGGTGGGAACTGCAGAAAGCAAAGAGCCTCTGTGGCCTTGCACAACAAAGCTCAAACAACAGGATCAGTGAAAGGCTTGCAGATGAAGAGCTGTGTGGTTCAAGGAGTCACCTTCACCTGCAGCACACAGGTTTAGTCATTCACCTGCTGTTTTGGCTACCTGTCAGTTCCATTTGTGCTTCACAGCTTGTCCTCAACACTTGATAAAAATCAAAGCTGATTTGTGCCATTACAATGCCCACAACAGGAAACGTATACAGCACCCGTCTGTCAGCACAGCAACACTGCGAGAAGTCAGAGCTGGCGGGTGGAGGAGCAAATTGGCAAAGGTTTAGAATCACTGTGGAGACAGTCAGAAAATTTTCTATTCCTATGACATTTACATGCGAATGGCACATATTTCAACATTCCAATAAAGTTCATCTCCAGCCACCTGCATGCTACAGCCACACAACAAAGTATTCTGACTGCAAATGTATTTACATTCTGGACTATGTAAACCACAGCACAAGGTCTCAGTGGCCTGAAAAAAAGTTGTTTTGCATTCATTATTTTGCTGCTTGCTGAATTAGAAGTGGTTTACTCAGTTGTGCACACAGTTTAGCATACAAAAGCCACAGCATCAGCTAAAGATGTCAGTTTTCCAGACAACCTACAGGTTGCCATTAAGGTCTAACACCTCTCCTCTCTTTATCCAAGATGTCAAAAACAGAGTTTCAGAGTTAATGAAAATACCTCCTTTTTATAAACTAAAATCTGATGAAAATGGAAGATGATCAGTCCCTAGAGACAGTGTCAGAACTTTAATGTACACAAGCATTTTTTCCAAGTTGTTTACAAACAATACACCTATCAGAGGTTCAGAAAGATGCTGTGCATTTCTAACAGGCAGAGAGAAAATGTCTGACTGACAAGGCGCCTTAGCCCCTTTCAACATTAGAAGGCACTCTGCCACTGCCTAATTAAGGCACATTCTCTTCTCGTAAAGAATTAACAAAGCACACATTTTCCCGACTACCACTATATTTGTCATCCTTGAATAAATTACTTCTGTATTGTATTTCATGCACTCTTCCGGCCCACATCCTGCTAGACACTGAATGCTTACTACTAGGAGCAGATGAGAGGTATGCCTAGGCAAGCTCCATTTCTTGGCTAGATGTATTGACAATGGAAAAGCTGAGTATCAATAAAACAGACATTATGCTCATAGCGAAGTACCCCCTGTGAAAAATCAGATGAGATGAGAGTGAGCACGTGCAGGTGGGATTGGTCTCTCCTAAAATATCTCCACCGGCACTGGCAAGGATGTCCGGGACAGTATCAGAGTTACCTTTAACCAGCCTTTAACAAGTTACCTACTGTGCATGCAGGCCATGGCCATTCCAACACCTAAACAATCCCTTTAGCCACTGAATTAGCAAAAATCCCTCTAATTTAAACTCCTAACTCTCCAGCTCATAGAGAAGAATAGAACAATATTTTCATAGCATTTTGATATGCACTTTACTAAGGATTCCTGCCTAACAGCATCACATAAAATGGTGTTAAACTCCAAGTTATCCTCATAGTGGTCATAAACCAGGAGCTGATCTCTTACCGGGACAGAGTGGTGTGCTAGTCGCATTATTTTTAGAAGTCTTATTTCAAATGAGTTTTCAAATAACTTGAAATAACACAGCTAACAAAACATTACAAACAAATCAAACCAAACACTTCCTCATACGACCAAAACGCTATTCCTGCAGCTCGCCGATTCCGCACAGTGGCTGAAAAGGTGACGGCTGAAGAGATAATCCGTAATCTCCGCAGATTACTTAAACTCCAAGGAAATCTCTACTTTGAGAAACTTCAGGGGAACACAGAGCATCGCCCTTCCCCTGCCCGGCCCTTCCCCGAGCCGCCGCCGCTCGGACACCGGGTAGGGCGGGCCGGCGGGGCCGCCTCCCCGCGGGGAGCCGGGCGGCCACGCGGGTGCAGGCGGGGGAACCGCCTTGGCTCCTCGCCGGTTCCGCTGCCGGTGCCCTCCCGGTGCCGGAGCGGGCGCGAAGGGCGCGGGGNGACCGGCATGTGCCGGGATGTGCCGGGATGTGCCGGGAGCGGGGATCCGGGACACACCGGGACCGGCATGTGCCGGGATGTGCCGGGATGTGCCGGGAGCGGGGATCCGGGACACACCGGGACCGGCATGTGCCGGGATGTGCCGGGATGTGCCGGGAGCGGGGATCCGGGACACACCGGGACCGGCATGTGCCGGGATGTGCCGGGATGTGCCGGGAGCGGGGATCCGGGACACACCGGGACCGGGATGTGCCGGGATGTGCCGGGATGGGCGGGGAGCGGGGATCCGGGACACACCGGGACCGGGATGTGCCGGGAGCGGGGATCCGGGACACATCGGGACCGGGATGTGCCGGGATGTGCCGGGATGTGCGGGGAGCGGGGATCCGGGACACACCGGGACCGCGATGTGCCGGGATCGGGGATCCAGGACACATCGGGACCAGGACCGGGATGTGCCGGGAGCGGGAAGCCGGAACACACAGAACTCGGGATCGAGGGTTTTACCGGGGGGCTCCCTACACACCGAATCCTGGGCCCGGGATGTGCCCGGAGGGTCTCTGTTCCACACCGAACCCCATGTCGGGATGTGACCGGTCCGGTCGTGCCGGGGGGGATCTGTCACACTCCGGGGCACCCGCGGAAAGCAGCCCGTTTGTGGGGTTCATCTCACTGTATCGCAAAACACGTGAGGGGAAGCCCTGGGCTGGTCCGACAGCGCTGTAGGGGAGGAGCCCAGGGGTTTGCTACACACGATCCAAACAGCCCCGAACCTTGCTGAAGAATATTTGTACCAAAGCGGCGTTCGGGCGCTCACAGCGCTGCCTGGGCTGTACCCCCGGCCCAGGCCCCTTCCCTGGGGCAGCTCGCAGCCCCTGAGGGTTGGACAGCCCCGGCAGGAGGAGCAGGGACCCTCGCCCGCCGAGCGTTCGGAGCCTGGGGGGCACAGCCCGGCCGCCATTCCCGCTCCCCTCACAGCACACAGACCAACCGGCATGTTTATTCAGCCCTCCATACAGCAGCAAAACTGTTTTAAATTAAGATATATGGACACCCATCTTTCATTACTGCTAATGTATTTCCTGATTAGTAGGCGCATTGGTTTATTTCCTTTTCTTTTTTTTTTCTTTTTTTCTTTACTATTTCTTTGCAGAGCAGCAGTGAGCTATAGTGGAGAATATGTGCCATGCATTCTACAGCAAAACATGGTCCGTATTGCTCCTGGATAAATTAGTCACCAAGACTGTATAATTGGTTTCTCAATTATTTATGAAGGGGTCTTTTAACAACAGTAATTCTTCCATTAATGGCAAGGAAGGACTTCATTATCTCTAACTACACTACCTTTTTTTTCCATGCCATAGCAAATTTCAAATTTTGCTCTTTTTAATGGCTACAATATATGAAGGAATTCCATCTCTGTAAAGTAATTATTCTTTTTGCCTGCCTGGGAATATAAGTGCAGGTCATTTTATTTTTGGTCTCTTAATCACAAGAAAACCAGTAAAAGGGCTGTTCCTAGTTCTGAGCTTTGGGAACTGTTTGCTGTGATCTCTGTCCATGTGTCTGTCCCTGGCATGTGACACTGCCCCAAACTGGGCTCAGAATAGAGGGGGGGCAAGTGGGAGTCTCCATCCAGCACCAGCAGAGACCCACAGCTCTTCCTCAGCCCCATCAGGAGGCCTCCGTTCAGGGCTTTTCAGGCTAGAAAAGGTCCTGCATGCCCTACCCTGCCCTGTGGAAACTGAGCTGCTCTCCTGCATCCCATTACCTCCATACTGATCCTGGTTATGACATTAAAATGTGATAAAACCAACAAGCAACCCTCAGCACCACCCTGGCGGCTGCTGCCCTCAGCTGGATTTCCCACCTCTGGGCTTACTTAGGGTGGGATTTCTCCCAAAACATAAGAGCATTGCCATCAAGAGATGCTGCCATAGATGCACAGATCAGTTGATGATGTCCATGAGGCCTCGTGCGACCTTTCCAGTGCTGTCCTAAAATGCCCCAGCAGCAACCCCTGAGTCTGCAGGGGCAGACAAGCCTGACCACCTGAGGCAGCTACCAGCTCCTCTGCCCTGCAGCCATGCCCAGGCTGAGCCTTTCTGCCAGCACGTGCTGTGGAATAAAAACCTTGAGGGATTAAAATAGGATTCAAGAAATAGTGAGCACTATTTTGGACAGGTAGTTGCATTTCACCGGAATTGCTTTCAAATAGGTCTGCTGGTATTTGGGAAGCTGGCTGGACACCTCTGGGTCATGAGGAAATGTTATTTCACGCACGCCCTCCACAGCATGGGTGATAGCTGGAAAGCCGGTTTGTCTCTGTGCTCATGTACATGTGCTCCTCAAATCAAACTAATTTCTAAACTAGCAGGTTTGTAACTTAATGTTCTTTCTCCATCCATCTGCCCAGCTTTGATCAGCCAGTTATCTCCATTGCTTTCAGCAGGACTGCTCACATTTGCGTGTCTTGCTGAATCAAGGCCTGAATATTTTGAAAGCCTGAATCAGCAAAATGCATCTGCTCTGGCCTAATCTTACCCAGCAAGCCCCACAGCATGCTTAACCTTAAGCCACTCTTCAGACCTATCAATGTTAATCTTAAGTGCTTTGCTGATTTGGAGCACTATAATTTTCCAGAGGACAGGTCCTCTGCTCCTTCAGACACCAAAATTAGCCTGAAAACAGACAGGGAGGTGCAGGCGACATCCTCAATCCAGCAACTGGTCCGGATTGGCTTAGCCAGGGGCCGCATCCCTGCGATCACACCAGGCAGCTGCTGGTGCTGCCTTCAGCAGAGCACTTCTAGAGTGGTGCAGACAACAGCTATGGAGATGAGGGATCTTGAGGCAAGAGCAGAGCTTTCCCCTGGCTGCCTCGCCACCCCTCTCTCTCTCTCTCTCTCCCTCTCTCTCTCCTGGGCTGGCATCAGAGGTCTCACTCCCAGCCAGCATGCTGGCTTTCATAACAGTGAATTATAACTTGGCACTTCTGCAGCTCGCTCTAGTTCAAAGCCATGCTGAAACATTATCTAATTAATTCACACAATAGCCCTGGAAGGCAAGAAAGGGAGGTAGGAAGCTGAGTTACTTGCCCAATGACAAACACTGAGTCAGTGGAAGAGTGGGAGGAAAACTCAAGGGCTCTGGATGTTTAGATCTGAGATGGCATCCTTCTTGTTGCAACAGCATTTCAGTCATTTAAAAAATAACACCTGTATATTTAATTACAATTACAGCCAACTACTCCAAATTAATAAACAGGGAGAGAAAATGTTATCCTAATTAGCACCCTCAAAAAATAAAAAATCACATGCTTTTCACATCTGTAGGATGTTATCCAAAGCAATTAAAAAGTATAAATATGTGGTATAAGCAAAATTAGCAAAACCCCCTTTTGAAGACATGTACAGCAGAGACTGCCCCACTGACAGGGCTGCTCAGGTGCCACTGGTCCTGGTCCCCACTGCAGGCAGTGAGGGACTTGGCACCACAGGAAAAGCCACCACAACCAGCCTGCCACCACCACAGCACCAGCAGGACGAGGTCCCCACCCTCCTTGCCCCAGTATCTTTTTATTGCACAAAAAATAAATGCAGAACTGTAAGGGGGAAAGGAAAAGTGTTTGTTGAAATAAAGAATATGAAAATGTCAACCTTATAAGTAGGAGAGCAGACCAATCAAGAAGAAGAAGAAATAACAAAACAGGGATTTATTCACAGAAACTATTGTTACAGGAGATAATGGGCAATTAGAAACAGTGTTCCATAAACTCACATCAACAGTAGAAATATTGTATAAAACATACATTTCTAGGTGTGAGGGGTTAGAAGAGGTATGCTCAGAGATTTAATGTAATCCTTAATGCAATTCCAGAGGTCCATTAATCAGCTGGAAGACCTTCTATAAGAATACAATTTCATTAAAATATTCAGTAGTTACAGACTGAAGAGGAAAAGGCCAGGTGAAGCTAATTAACCCAAGGAAAAAAAAGTCTGCATAGTACTCAGAGTACCTGACTGAAATGGGGGGAAGAGGGAATGGAAAGACAAAGTTGCATGAAAATGCAATTAATGACAAATACTGCTAAGAAAACATACTGAAGCAGCATTAAAAAGAATATGACCTGTACATAAGGGAATATTAAAAGGGGAAATGGAGTGCATATGTGAAGAGGCTGTAGAAGAGGAGAAAGCTTGGTTTGAAAGATATTTGTATGAGCAGAAGAAATCCAAATCGCTAATATTGTGGATTAAGGCATCTATTGATGCAAGTTAAAACATGTTTTCTAACATACAATTCAGATGAAAATAATGTCACACTGCTTTGCTTTTCTGACCAGCAATTATTTAATCAGAAAGCTGTGTTGGAAAGAAGTTTTTTAGGAGAACAGAGTATCTGACTATGAAAATGTGCTGTTTGGTAGCCAAGCAGTAGCTTGGTCTGGAGCTTTGCTTTTGTATCCCTGTTCTCCCCAGGGAATTTTTTCAGAGCTCATACTAGGTTGGTTCTGTTGGACTGGCCATGTCATAATGATATCCACCCCCTGGAAGCCTTCCAAGGAAGTCAGTGAACAGGGGATTGCTGTACTTTGCTGTTTTATAGCCCAAATATCTCTCAATAATTGAACATTAGCATGGTGGGAAAAGTACCAACAAAACTTTTATAATAAATCTTCGCCCTCCTCCAGGACTTAGGGTCAAATAAATAAAGACATGCACAATTTGCATGCTGTTTTTAGCATCAGCAGTTATGAAAAATGTGGCACATACATAGATTTTCCTTGAGCAGCTCATTTTTCTGTCCTTCACTAACCTTTTCCTCTCCCAGTAATGGACTACTTTTTACACCAAGCATTTTGTAGCAGGCTGAGTCTAAAGGGTCTACATCTCTATCAGAAAACTGCTGTACTTTCAACCAAGCAAGAATATTTTCTTCTGCACTATGAGACCATGTTTTCCCTCCCTTGCTCACTCAGGGGTTAGAGGCAAGCTGAGCCAGGAGCTTCTTCTCCCCCAGCCTCAGTTTGGTAGGATCTGCCCTGAAAACAGAGATCCTGTTTGCTCTCCCCCCTCCTCCTTTCCCTTGGCAATCCCCACACATGACCCCAAGGCCAAGGATGCAATGGATCAGCAGCAGCTTTTTCATACATCATGCATGTGGCTAGGACAACAGCCAAGCCCCTGGCCAATACCCTGCCCACCATCCCTGCACCAGCCTCAGCCAGGCAAGTCCCAGCCCTCTGGACTGCACCCCCTTGCTAGGGAGAGGGCTGGCAGGGGCAGGAGGGCTGCCCCAAAGCCATCGTGCTGCCCCTGCAGAGCCCTCCTACCATGCAGGGCAGCTCCCCCAGGCCAAGCTGCTTGAGCTTTTGTATAAAAATTTGATAACATTGCCACGGATGGACTTCATGGAGTTTCGTCAAATGTTACTGACTTGGTCCTGCTCAAAGAACCCCCAGTTATAAACTCCTTCCCTAGAAGGCATGGAGAGGTTTTTGGGAGCAGGTGCCCCACATCCCAGGCAGCAGTGGCCTCCCCAGTAGAGCACCTCAATTTCCTGCACACTGTGTGCTACAGACAAAGCCTGGGTTAAACAACCCCCAGGAAATAAGCATTAATTAATTAGCAGGGTGCTGCAATCCTGCAAGTGACTGCCACTTATCCCACTAATGTCAGCTCCACACTATGTGAGCTCTTAGAATTTCTGACATTAAAATTATTACTGGCCACAAATAAAATGTAATTCATATTCTTTCAGAAATGGAAACAAGTATGGTAGGATATTCTGCAGTATTATTAATTAGTGCTAAATCAAATATCAAAGGATGAAAATAATGCTGTATTTAGCAATCAAGTTATTTTCATAGATGCAATCAGAGTCCCATGACTTACAATTTTGCCTCTATGGGGAACATTCTCACTGAGGGGAAAAAAAAAATACGAAAGTGCATATTTAGGTAGGGTCCTCACTCACTCCAGAGCTGTCTGTGCTGTTTGCTAGTTCTGGCAAGATTTCTGTTTTCCTTCTTAAATGACCATTTACACTTCAACCCTGTTTTTCCCAAATATTCTGAGCTACTGTTGGAACTACTCAGTGCAAAACAAAACCGACACCCAGAAAATCCTGTTCGTGCAGCATTTAATATGAAATTTTAAACTCTGTGAATTCAGCTCCAGAGTTCCTGTTCTCTGCTGTCTCTTTGTATTTAAAGGGGAAGCAAACTGTGACACAGGTGCCCTGCTTTGTTCCACACCAGCACCAGGCACTAACAGGGAACCAAGCAGAGGAAGAGATGAGTCAAACAAAATGCTGCCTTTTGGATGCTGTTAGAGATTGAAGCAAGGGTCTTCTACAGCACAGCTCCTGCCTTCCAGCTGGTTGTCATCACAGTCTTTGCTTCCAACTGTACAATCATGATATAATATTAAATACATACATCTCACAGCATTTACTGAAAACACTCCTTCTCATTCAGCTGGTCTGGATGCTCGAGGGCAGGGAGGGAGGTGTCTGGATGGCGAGGTCTGCAGGAGGATGATCACTGCTGATGGACTGTGACCTGCAATAAGATGCGCTTGTTCTCCAGTGACGTAAGTGGCATCTGTCCTCCAAACTCTGGCACAAGGACCTGAACCACCAGCATTGTACTAGCAGTATCCTGACCTAGGTAAAACATACATTGCAACACAGACTGGCTGCTCAAATGATGAAAACTTCATTTACTGTCACTGCTTCAAAAGACAGTGGCCCTAATAACTCAGAGACACTGACAAACCAACCTTTTACATTCTCCTGAAGCCAGGTGCTGTTCATCCCAGTCAGGAAAGCTTTGCTGACTGACCCCAGATGAGGACCAGCGCCTGTGGGGATCAGCAGATAACAACAAGCAGACTGAGGTGGATCTGTAGCAGAGGTGCATCCTTAGGTGGCAAAGCTGGGGTGAAATACCTCATCTTCATATTGCCTTAAAAGACAGGCAAAACCAATCCCTGAGTAATAAATAAACTGTATTTACTGCACCTGAGCAGAAGCCTGCAGTTCAGAGTGGTGTGTGTGCTGATGCTGCCTACAAACCTGTTTTGGCTGCATATTTTATACAGTTCTCTATCACCCATAACATATAGGAAGCACATGCAATATACAGGGGATGCACACTTTAATGTCCACATGGGCTGTGGGTCTGCTATTGGTCTGACGGGAAGAAAATTGCTTTTGGTAGTGCTTTTTCTGGTTCTTGACAGGGTAAAAGAATTCACAGGAGGTCCAGAGCTCACATGTATCAGAGAAAGGGCTGCACATACCCCTGCTGCCCATGCCCTTTCCCCACATCTCCGACCCAAGGAGTGGGTTTTCCTTAGCTTTGCTGGGCATGTGCTGCTGGCTGCTGTGTTTTCCTCCTGCTGCCTCGACCTGGGGAGAGCCTGCCAAGCGATGGCCTGTCACACTGGGAAGATGAGGAGATGAATCAGACAAAAGAAACAGAGAGGAAAAGCAGCTAAAAGCCAGGGGCAGTTAACTGCTGGCCTTGCGAAGCCTCACGTCTGTAGGGTACAAGAACACTGCCAAATACACATTATCCAAGAGTTTTAACACAATTTATTTTATGCTTAAATAATCAACTAGATCATCCAGTGTTTGTTGTTTTCATACATATGTAATTAGAGCTATTATCAATGAATGCTGTTTCCATATGAATATAATCAACAAATTAAAGTATTTCACCAAAAACCAAATAAAAATGCCCTTTAAAACACAGCAGCCTTAACAACCTAATATTACACTGCTAGGATGATTACAGATGATTGGCTTACTGAAAGATTCTACATCTTATAGCCAGTACACAATACAGTAATAATTTTACAGCGTGCTGCCAGTCTATTAGCTAATAATTTCTCTTCAGTTCATTTAAAAATATCCCAAACTTGTGCTCCTTAGAGCACCAACCCACTTCTAAAGCTGCAAGCATTACCCCCATTATAAAGCAAGAACAGATAGCACCCCCCTCCCCATAATGTAACTACTGTATATGTTATGGGTCTTAGGTCATTTCATTGAAAAATTGGCAACAGCAACAAATATTAGATGAAGGGCTTTGTGTTTACAGATAAAATCTTATTTTTCATGTTGCGGTATAGTGTTTGCAAAACTGGAAAAGATTTAATCAAAATAAGGTGAAACACATGCATCAAAATATTAGTACTCTGAAGAAAAATTTTCACAGAACTACAGAATTCCTCATTTTGGGAATCATTTAAATTTGCAGCAGATTTTAAAGATTTTTTTAAAATCAAGCTAGCGATTTTGCATATACAAACATTATAATTGCTAATATACAAGAATCTGTGAAGATACACCCAGAATATCCCTGTAGGTGCAGCCATTTGAGACACCTAGCCTGCTCAATGCATTTGCAATATTCTGTTTGTGATCGAAAAGGCAGTGCCTTATCAACATTTATTCTATTCTGTTAGAATTTATACAGTGTTATTTATTTACAGCAAAACTATTGATGTTTAAAAAAGAAACAAATAGTGTTTTATACCCTGACAGTTTGGGTCCAAGAAAAATAAGGCGAGCTGTTGTGGATTTTAGTATTTTTAGTGTCTTTCCATGGTTTAACCATTTCATCTTCGCACATCCTCTCTGGCCACAGGAATTTATTTCTTTTGAGATGACATCAAACTGCTTGAGAGAAGCTGTTAACAGCATGGCATCTTGTATATACACTGCATTGGTAACTGCGCACCCTCCAATCCTGTGAATGAACGTGAATTTCCATGCTCTGTAAATTGGCTCATGCTAAATTAATTTTTTTGTTTGGGATTTTTTTTGTTTGTTTTTTTCTTTTTGCATAAAAACCATGCGGTTAATGTGGGGAAGCAGCAAACACACGCACACTTTTATAGGTGAATGTTTAATTCCTGTTGATTTTTCTTCCGTGAGTGTCCCTCTAGAATACTGGCAGTAAAAGCACACAGTTCTGTGGAAAGAAAACAGAGAACCAATCATTTCAGAAATATCTTGTTAGAATCAGGTTCATACCTTTCCCTGACTAAAGACAAATGTAATTGGCACGATGGAATTCTGCAATAGTTTCTAGGTAGGCAATGACAATAGCTGAGCTCCAGCATGACAGGAAAATGCAGCTGCAGATGTCCACACTGCTTGTGAACTGATTTACAAATATGTTTGCAGCATGCTGCATTTCATCACCCCAGACATGGCATCAGCTCATCTGATCGAATGATGACAAGGAATAGGTTCTCTTGTCGTGGAAGGAACAGCATCATCTCCAGACGGAGAGAACTGCTGCTTCCACAGCACGTTTTTCTTCATTGTGTGCAAGCATCCCCACAGTGATGGAAAACCTGCTCTCCTTGCACATCCACCTGAGCGAGTTGCTCAGGGAACGCGACTGGCAGAGCCAAGAATGCAGCGCCCAGCCTTTAGGAGGCTTGGTGAAGGACAAAAGCGAGGAGGAGGAGCAGCCCCATCCATCTCCCTCCCACCTGGCTTGCATGAATAGCACCAAGGAGAGACAGTCCAGCTCCTGCTCTCTCACCCCTCAGATCAGAGCCATGTGCATAAGGAGAGCAAGTTTGTGCCATTTGTTGTACAACACCAGTGTCTTGCTGCAGAGAGGGCAGGAAGCAGAGATACAAACACACCAGTGAACAGGAGCTGGAAGCCCCGCGGCTCTCTGGCACCTGGGTGCAGGGCAGCCTGCTCGGGAGCGTGGCTGGCACAGGCATGCCTGTTTACTAATCAGGTCACAGGTCCTCACACATTCCCCAGGAGTGCTCGCAGTCTCCTTCTACGCTAAAGCAATCTGTCCTTGCCCACACCTACAGTTGTCATAAATCTGTCCTGCTGCTGAGAGCCGGCTGTTCCCTTTGCAGCAGTCACGCCAGCTCACACCGTGCTGTCCTGCAGAACTGCACGCAAGAGTTCTTGGCTTCTCCTTTCAACCTATGCTTCACAGTGGGCTTATCTGCAATGGTGACAGGGACATTTTCACAGCAAAACCTAGCTAACCTTGCTAGTTTTTTTCAAACACTCCAAAGAAAAGAACCACCTCTGCCTGCCCAACAGGATTCTTTTTCCTTTTATGATTACAAAACAAACTGTTTTTCTATAGAATCCCCTGCCTGTGCAAATACATCCACTTCTGCACCCAAATTAAATGTTTTCAATGGATTCTTGACCAGGTTCACAATTACTTAGTGCACATTCGGTCATGCTTATCGTATCAAAGTTTGGAGCACAGAGATTCATCTTACAGGACAAAGTTCCCCCCTCAGTAAAGGTTCATTACCCAGGGCAGACTCTCTGAGTTCCTCCAGGACTCTAGCATGGAAGACTTGCCTACTGGAAATCACAGGAAAAATGCATCAGCAGTCATAGGAGCAAATGTGGTTCCGAGGAACTCAGACTCTAGGTTCCTGAAGGTCAGACTCTTTCATACATTAGGCAAAGACTGCCTTATTTATGTAATTTTATTTTAAAAATGAATGCTTTTCCCTTATCCCTGGGGTCTTTTGCATCAAACTTGCATGCTGGCAGGCTCTTTAGCTGCATTGCTTATGGGGTTCAATGCCTCATCTTGCCTTCAATACCTGAATTTACACATTTCTGCTGCTTTGCCCCTGCAGATCGACAGTGGAGCAGCATGGGACCCCACATGGGACACAATTTCATACAAGCAGTGCCATCACTTTGCCATATCCTCGAGCTCTATAAAGGGGAAAGCTGTGTCAAAAGAATCACCTCCCTTTTCCAAACAATAAATGTTTTACAAGTATGTTGAGCACCAAGCCACATGAAGCTGTATTATTCTATTAGCACACATAGGTGGGCTCTCAGTAAAAGCAGAATTCAGGTGGATGCAGTAGGTGCTTACCAGACACTGAAATCACAGCAGCCACCTCACAGAGCTTGTTCCTTGGGGCTTGATCCCATAAATCCCTCAGATTTACAGGACCCCACACACTGAGTGCAGTTTGTCTAAATGGCTCTACTTTCATGCACAGAGCACCTGCAGGGCCAGGGGGCTGTAGGGGCTACATTGAATCAGTCAGAAGGGACTGGTGACTCAGGACAGACTCTGCTTCTGTCTGTCCTTTTCCTCACTATCTGGTCTATTTGCCAGGTCCTATTTATTCTGTTCTAAAATCCTACAGTCAATTCTACACCATATGTACAGTAAAAGGCTAATACACAGTCTTGCACTTCATAAACTCTTCCTCTGTCCAACTCCTGAAACCCAACAAAGCTAAGAGAAGTTCTGAGCAGAAAAAAGACATGTCCAAGGTAAACCTAGGCACTTGGAGCCACAGCTAATGTACCAGCATTGATAGACACTGATGGGCTCCTCCTATATTTACAGGCACATCTCTGTGTGACTGCAGCTGTGCTATCAGGACAAAGTAGCCTCTGGCTCCAGGGTGCTCCGTCACATCTTTACAGAGTCCTCTGCAAGGGTGTCTGAGTCTGTGCATTTGAGTTTAGCTTGGGAAGCCCTTATACCATCAGCTGCTGGCTTGCTACCATTGTTAAGGCTGGATCAATAAAATTCACAAGAAACAGTTGGTAGGGATTATTTGTTGGCAAACATTGAGACACTTCACTTAGAAGGACTTTGACTTGCATAACTGCCCTCAAATCACATGTCTGACAGTGGAAGAAACATTTCACTCCTAGCAGGCTTATTTGTGTGCAGCTCCTTTACTATTTGCCTTTAAGTTCTTAGGGGTAGAAAGTTCTATGGACTACAAACACTAGACACTGTAAAATTCCCGGAAATCTTGCACATGCTGAATATTGCTTTGCTTTCTTTTCCAAGAAGTAAAGCTTAATTTCTATATGTGAACACAAGGTCATTTTCTGCTTACAAGATCAATGGCCAGCTATTCAGCTCTGCAGCTGGAAAGCAAAGTCAGGGTAGCAGAGGCAAGCCTTTGTGCAGCCCAGGTGCTGTTCCCCATGCTGGCAAAAGCCTTCAACAAGGGAAGAAAACTGATCACACTGACCGTTCAGTGGTTGACTTTCAGCTTTCATGAGTAACTTTTCTTTTCCACGTGTCTGACTTCTTTCTTTGTCTTAACCTTGTAAGCTTCTCCCTGCTTTAAAGGAAAAGTATAAACATTAACATAGTCTGCAGAGAACGCTTGTAATTGTAAACCTGCTTCCAAAACAGGCTCCACATTTTGCTGTAACAGGATAAGTAAAAAGCAGTTAAATCACATTAACACTTCATTTCAAAGATACACACAATCTATTTATCCACTCTGCTGAGCTGCAAAAGCACAGGTCTGAAATATCATCTTCCAGTACAAAACACAGCTCTACAATTTCAGCCTGACCCCTGGGTTGGTGTCAGTCCTCAGCAGAGCCCCTGCTGCCAACTGCAGTGGGAGCTGGTGCCACTGACAGGGAAAAGTCCCCTTTCCCAACTGTCCTCCTGGGCCTGCTGAATCGGGCATTCCCAACAGGAGAGGCTGTGGCTGCTCTCATGATGTTTCACAGCATCTGTGCTTTAAAGTGAGCAGGTTAGTAATTAACGGAAGAAAAGGAAGAGGAAGAAAGCCAGCAAAAACCACCACTGAAGCAGCACAGAAAACCAATGACAGTGACAAGCAGTGCAGGTTTCAATGTCTTCAAAACAGCAAACCCCAAAATAAAGTTCATCTTTGCTCATTAAAAGTAGCTCAAAAATCATCTAAAAATAAACTCTCCAGTAATCACAAGCCTCACTCACATCAGAGAAAGGCATCTGTTTCTGTCAGGCTATGGGCAGAATTTACCCCTCAGGTGATCTGCATTGATGTATTTGTAACTATTTGTAGTTTCCGACTAATCTAATCTGGTGCAGCAAATTGAAAATGTGGATTTTTTTTCCTCATAAACAACTAGGAAAGAAGGAATGAAAGTAAGTTTGTTTCCTTTTTCCTCATAAATAACTAGGAAAGAAGGAATGAAAATAAGTTTGTTTCCATTCTCTTATTTCATCTTATTTCCGTGACATGTGTGTCCCCAGCTTTTTTTTTTTTTTTAATTACCAGAAGAAAAAGGGTATTTGTTATCTTCCTTTCTGAATCTGTTTTCACTCAGATAAGAATTTCATTGGCCCCAATGGCAGTTTTACTCCACCAGAGACCTCTGAGGGCCATGTGCTGGGGAAGAAGGCATGAGCTCTTCTGAAGCCATTTGTTTCCAGAGGTGATGCCCATTCCCCCAGCTGAGGCACAGCCTGCCCACTCTTGCCCCCGTCACTGAAGCTCCCTCCAAGAGGGGCTGGAGTGTGCTGGCACACAATAGTCCTACTCTTCTCACTGACAGGGTGATAAAGCTGGGCATAGTCCAGGCCTGCAGAAGGCTTCCAGTTTTGATCACCAGGGACAAAATCCTGTCTTGGTGCTCACTTTTAAAGGATACCATTGCTTGGGTATGTTCCTGTTGACCTGACGCCTGCAAACCCTCGGTCACCAGCACCAGGGGTATCACACCAAGGTGAGTGAGAGGCCACTGGGATCAGACTGCAGCTCATTCCTTTGGGCTGGTGGAAATGCCACACAATCCACCTACACCTGTCAGGCACAGATTCTGCAAGGGCTTAACCAAACACACAGACACGGTTCAACTTGATGGCACAAACCAGGCCATGAACCCATGGCTTAGATCTGCTGCCTGTTTTACAGAAATAGACCTTGACGTCCTGTGCCGACAGAATTTGGCCAGGCCCCGTGAACCCAACGCACAACTTGCCAGTAACTGCAAGCACTGCACTTTTCGCCAAGGCTTTTTGTTAAATGCAAACCTCCAGCCCTCTAGCAGCACTTTCTAGCAGTCAACACAACCCTCTGCGCCTACTGTTATTTCCTGGTAGTCCCCGTTGCATTACCATTTCACCAACTTTCCTCTCATGGGGGATAACAACGCGTCTTACTACCTTCCGGGTGATCTGTGGGAAGCAATACATGAAAGGTGTCGATTTTTTTTTTCCTAGATTCTAAAGGGAGAAAGTATGTTAAAAGAAGTTACTTGAATGCAAAGACTCAGAGCAGTGATGTAATTCATGATTACTTTTCTTGTGATGACGTTGCCTTCTTCATCGGTAAACTGTTCCTCTGTTACAGATTCACCAGGAATGTTTTTTGCTTCCTCACCCTAAAGAATGTGTTATAAGATTAGCAATAGAGCCTATATTCTGTCAAACCCACACATATTTCCACACCAATCCAAGCAACAAGCACATGCTAGCTTCAACTTTATGTAACAGTTTGCTTTATGTCACACAAACTGTATGAAAGCCTCGTTCATTTAGCAATATTGATACCTGTGCATTTATTCTACAAGATGTTTTCTTAAAGCCTGTAGGGAGCTTCTAGCACACTGCCCTTCTTAACTAATGCATGTCAGGAAGCTCTCTGGGCAACAAAATCTAGTGGTCAGTCTGAGTCCTATGAGATGGAGGCACAAATTCATGATGATATAATCTCCAGTCAGATATCCCTGAGCTTTTCATAGCTTCTCAGTGCCTGGCACACGCAGAAACATGGTCTAACATGGGGGAAATTTGGGACTTAAAAAGATAGCTCTGCCTATAGCTTGCTAAACATGAGGTCTTAAACACACACACACAGAAGACAGACAAGACTTCTGAGCACTTACAGAATGGAGGAAGTTATCTTACGTGACACTTTGGTCGGCACGGTGCCACCGAGCCGAGGTGCCTCGGCAGCCCGGTCCATGACTTACTGAGATCAGCAGCACTCCAGTCATCACTTCTTGTAGTACCAGCAATTTATAGCACCAGCGTAAATAAATATAAAAGCGGTTTCCTAACTGCTATGCCAGCAACTTAATTCCACTTATAGAAATTATTGCTCAAATTATAAATAAATGACATTACTTGAGAGTCTCAGCCTAGCTGGCAGTCATGAACTTGTGTTCCAAAAGAACTTTGCTAACTTTACCTCACAAAGTCATGTTTCCAAAACTGGGTGCTGAAGCAAGCACTGCTTTTGATGCTTCAAAAATATCCATTGTCTGTGCATACATCTTGCATAGAAGTAAGGCAAACATAATGATAACGTAGCTGGCCTACATATGAAAGATTTCCACTTGTAAATGAATAACCCAAACAAACAAAAAAATCCTTAAAATTTTTCTTCTCCCCTCACCCTCAACCCACTACAGAAAAATTACAACTAGAGGGAGGAAGCAGAAAGAAAACATTATATAAAATACATTATAACAATATTCACTATAAAATAATATTTGAAAGAATACTATTACAGCTTTTGTAATGCTTCCATGTACTGAACAGCACAGGGCAAATATAGTTTCTATTTACTGTGGTCTATACACTGCATAGTTGTCTACATAAGCTCCTGGCACTGCTCTATAACAAACAAATACAGTGATGCCGTGTGTATTTTTTTAAAAACCGTTTACCCTACTAATGCAGCTTTTTCAATATGTACATGGTAACGTTGGGATTGTATGCTATTTCTAAGCTCTAAGCAAAACAAACCTTTCCTTTTGTTTACAAGCTATTTGTGGTCTTTTCTAGGCAAGCTTTTCCATTTTCCTCGCCTGGGGGAGAATAGCAGCAGGCGGGAGCCAGGGGGGAGTACTGCAGAGCAGAGCCCCTGGCCATGTTTGTCATTCTCCACATGTACAGAATTTCTGCTGGTTTCACATTGAAAGCTGTACTGAAGTCATCACTTGGTAATTAAGCAGCAGAATGGTTTCAGTCATTTTACACATCTTTTCCCCCAGGTTTTAACAGGCTGTTAGCAAGCTGCACAACTTGCTGAACTTTGGTGCTTCAGGAAGCATTGCCAAGAGAAGGACAAGCTCCACAGCCAGGTGAGTTCCACTGCGTAGGGACATAAGGATGAGGTGTCCCTGTGCCTGGGACACACTGAGCTGAGGTGCCCAGGCCAGGGAACGGTGGCATCCCCACAAAAGCACAGCAGACAAACAGCTACTGAAGCCTTCAGATGGAGCCTAAAAAATTCTTTCCCCAGAAGGAGAAATTACACACCTGCCTAAGCAGTGCAGCAGGCTCTGTGCAGGAGGAGGGAAGTGCAGGCTGGTCCCCGTGGTGAGCGGGGCCCCAGCGGCAGCGGCTGCTTCCTTTCTCACGAGCCAGGCAGCAGAAACGAGAAGGGGACAGGACTGCTGCGAGGCAGGGGGCAGTGACTGAGTCAAGGGTTTGGGAACTGAAACCTGTGGGGTTTCCTACTCACAAAGAGACAGGAGGGGGAAAGTCTCATTCTGGAGACTTCATACTTTAATCAGATGCAGAGCAGATGGGGAACTAGCTGCACAGTTTCTTTCCTGGCCTTCCACACGCGGGTTTAGAGACTCCCCAGTGGGCTGCAACACAGTTCCCCAAGGAGCAGGAGGGAACCCTGGCATAGACATCTCGTGGAGCATAGAGATATGGAAAGATTCCCTCACATGAGTAGGATCTCCAAAGCCACTACAATAAAACCCATGAAAACCAGAAATAAAACAACATGGCCAGTAGCAAGGTCACCAGACTACTTGGCACACCAACACTGCTTACATGTACTGGTTCTTTGACTCCTTACTGCAGCTATGGGCAAGGTTATCCCTTAAAACAACCTAGTGAGAATTACTGTGTTCAGCTTCAAAGTGAACAGTGTACTGCTGCACTGAAAGATGTCTCCTGAAAAAAAATGCAGTTTTAAAGGTGTGGTGAATCTTGGGTTTTAATTAGCTACATGCTCCTTTAAGCACGATTTAAGGATAAATGCTGTAAATACTCAGCAGTCAGCACGCATGAAATCCAGCTTTCACAATTCTCTTGCTGGTGGGTAGTTAAACAAATTGCAGGAGGGCTCAGAACTGACAGGAGGTAGATCTGATTTACTGACTTTTCTAATCCTATGCAGTTATAAAGATGGATGTTTGCTAGGAAAAAAATCCCCTACCCACTGCCAGTTTTAGTCATAAGAGCTCAAACCAGCATTGGGTTAGAATGGCACATTAGATGACCTTGTCAACAAAAGCTGTTTTTAAACACAAAGCTGGTGCATCTGCGTCACAGCTAAAGAATAAAATTCTTTCCGCTGCATCATACTTATGTGGGCTTCATTTTACCCTTGACCAGTCAAAATCACAGCCACAATACCGAAAGCTTTAGAAAGGCAGGGAGAAAACTTAATACCGTGATTACTGGAAGCCCAGTTATATCCCTGGGACTAAAGCATACAAAGGCAGCAGTCTGCAAGCCTCAGCCCCAGAACATGCCAGGAAGCTTTGCAAAGCAGAGTGCTTTAATGTCACCCTGCTCGCTGGAGTGTAGTCCTGCCAAAACCATGTGGTATCCTCTCTCTGTTGCTCTCCAGGGCAGGAGAAGCAAAGAGCAGTTTCCTCAAAGTCTTCTGCCAGCTCCACTGATTTTCGTAACAGTTATTTGCAGATTATGGGTGTTCCCAGGGAGCTCCAGATAAATGGAGTTATACAGTTGGTGCTGCAGTGTTGTGCCAAAGTTCATGTAGATTTGTCAGAGCTCTGGTTTTCTTTCATGTTTGTTTTGTTACTAGAGGGATAATAGTCCCTTTTATTCCTCCCAAACATCTAGTGTTATTGTAACAGTGGAGAATAAAGGTGCAGCTGGATGGGTCTTACCCACATGGATAAAAAGGAATTTAAAAGCAGGCGGAAATAAGCAAGATGGAAAGATCCTAAATATTAAATTTTGCCAAAGACCAGAGGCAATGCCGCAATGGGAACAGGAGCTGCACAGAGCGCTCAGACCTCTTCCCTCACTGGCCTAAGCCAGCATCAGGACATAATCCCTTCAGTCTCGAGATCACATTCTTGTAATGCATGAACAGCAGCTGCGCCTCAGTCTCCTCGGGGTCTCGAGCCTCTGTGGCAGTGGCAGGAGAAGCAAACATCTTTCATTAAGGTCATTTTCATTAGTGAGTTCTGCCTACTCAGGGAGACCTTGTTAATCAGACACCATGACTCTCTGCCTGTGCCCATGCTGAGTCCATAGTTGCTTGTTTGCAGATGTATTGCTAAAGACACAGGAGGGGGAGAAAAATCCCAACAAAACAACAGGCAAGGCAGGGAGACCTGAGAGCAAATGGTGCTGCAAATGGGACAGAGTATAGTCCACTACTGGGAGCTGGGGCATAGGTCTGGTGCATGTGGCATAGAGGAACCTGTGATGAACACACCTCAGAGCAGCACTTCTAATCTAGGGTTAAATTTACTCCATGTTATTTAGGCTTACTGAGGCTGGCAGCTCCAACTCCCATCAGGCAGGACAGGGTGAGGGCACTTACCTCCAGCTCCCCCAGCCAGACAGGGACTGCAGTGGAGATGCTGTGCCCAGCTGAATACACAAAAGGAAATACTTCCCATTTTCCTCAGACAGGGCACAGGCACTTATCTATTTCTTATCACCTACAGGATGGCCACATTTCACTTTCCATACATAGGCTCCCCCTAAATAGCAAGACCATGGAAGCTGCTGGCTCTAGCTCTGACTAACTGCTGCTCAGGCCACTGCTCCTATGGAGGCTGAACCAAACCCTCCATGATCAGTAATGGGGCATTTCATGGGCAAAATGCATGGAAAGGGACAAATCTTAAATAAAAATTGGCAAGAAACAGCAAAAGTACAAGATACTAAATTACATCCAATTTGAATAACCAGCGCTTAGAAATATATTTTAATTTCCATTACATTCTACCATAAACCTTTTGGCAAGAATCTTACTAAAACAGCTTTAGCCAAAAATTTGTATCCATGAAAGATTTAACAACCTCTGAAAAAGCACAAAAAATTGGACACTGATTTCTGCCATAACTGAATAACAAGAGCTTTAGATCAGGCTGTGAATGTCCACATTGTGGCAAGCACTCTTATTTTTCCCTTGTGTGCTAATTGCTCGCATTCCTGCACTACCATAAACCCATTCCTTTCGCAATGCCCCATCCCATCAATCCACCATGTGAACACAAGAGGGGAAAGAAAGAAAAACAAAAACATCTGCACTACCTTGAGGTTAGAATATGATCCTATTACATGTGGAAATGGGCATCAGTCCTTGCTTGTCTGGTTTTATGGGCTCAGCCCTCTGAAGTGCTAAATCCCATGGGAATGTGCTCTAGAGTGCTGAGCACTTGACAGGACTCAGCTCTTGGACTGCAGGGAAAATACCTCCGTGGGAGACAAAAGTCTTTCCCCATATTTGGGCCAGGACAGAGAACTGAGGTACCATCTGAACGGAAGTAACAGTGTTAGCAATAGTGCAGAATGGCACGGAAAGGAAAAACAAGTTGGGAAAGAAGAGCAAAGCTAATGAAGCAATTCAGCCCTGACTGTACCTGTGGAGGCACATAGCAAGGCCTTTTTACCACAGGACTCAATTTATCCTCAGGTTTTGGTGCCAGCAAACTTTATGCCTGCAGGCTGTGTGAGCACCTCTGTTGCTTTTAATGCAACATGCAGGCAGTAATGAATACTAGGAAGAGCAATTAATATTAGGAAAAAATTCTTTACTGTGAGGGTGGTGAGGCACTGGCACAGGTTGCCCAGAGAAGTTGTAGATGATCCATCCATGGAATGGTCAAGGCGAGGCTGATGGGGCTCTGAGCATCCTGGTCTACTGGTAGGTGTCCCAGTCCATGGCAGGGGGTTAGAACTGAAAAATCTTTAATGTCCCTTCCAACCCAAGCCATTCTATGATCCTATTAATAAAGGTTACAGTAAAACAATGCAGTTTCCACATGCAGTTCTGCTCCGTGGAGGCTCCAGGCACACCCTCATTCCCTCCCCACTGCTGCTGGACATAAGCTAGGTATGGGATCAGGCACAGCACCCACTTTGCCAGGCACTGAGGCATTGGCATGTGAGAACCTGCTGCTCCTGGCCACTGCTCAGGGCCCTGCAGCAGCAGTGTGAGTTATTTTCCCTCTGCAGGCTGTGAGCATTGCTCCAGGCCTCCGAGCCCTACATCCTGAGACCTCTTCCCTGATCAAGGAGCTGTATCTCAGCTTGTGCATGCTCTCACAGTGATTTCAGTTCACCCAAAGTGAACCTCTGCTCCCAGAGATGTGCAGAAAAAAGTCCAGATCCCTACCAATCTTGATTTTTCCATTTCATACCACCATTTCATGAACTCTACATGATCAAAATGGTTGCTTCCACTATCAAACTCTTTCTCTAAAAGGCCTGATGATTTTTGCTTTCCAACTTCTTGTTCTCTTTAAAGACTGTCTTGAGATGCAGAGTGGGGGATATAAAAAGAAGCTATAAATGATCAGAAAATAACCAAAGAATCACATGCATTTTCTAATGAAGAGACAGGTACAGCTGAGATCAGACACGTTCCCAACGGCGCGGGTTCAGCCGCCTCCACTCGCCATGCACACCCTCCCCACTGGGTCTGCACTAGCTGCAGATTCCAACACTAAATATGCTGCTTTACTGTGGCTCTGTTAAAAGTTCTACCCCAAATTATACCACCACATTTAAAACCAATTTTCTGTGCCTTTCTCTAGACACAGGGGCTGTACTCAGAGAGCAAGAGAAAGCTGCCTTTGACACACTTTCCCCTTTTCTACACCAACATTTCCTGACTGCAAACCAGCGGACACCAAAATAGTTCAGACATAAATTGGGTGAGGGCCCTTAGCCACAGGCCAACTATGATGTCTTTGAAAGTGCAGCACACTTACACTTTGTGTGTTACCAGAGACTCCTGCAGCACTAGAGGGGCCGTGATCGCCCACAGGCCGCCTGCCCCGTTTGAAAACAGAAACCACATTCCTAAGCCTGAGCTTATCTGCAGGGGGAATTACTGAGGAAGGGTTATACCCTGACCTGCCTAGGGCCTTTCTGGGAAGGCAGCAGGTTCTGCCTGGGGAGATGGGGGATCAGACAAAACATTCATTTCTGCTGAGCTCAGTTTTGCCATTTCTGTCTTGTCCTGAACAGAAGCACGACAGGTATACTGAAGGGATTCATGGTGAAGGCAGCCAGAACAGTCACCCTTCCTCTTTCAGAAGCATCTGCACCTTGGACTGTCTGGCAGCTGCGCAGAGCACCTTATCTGCCACCCACATTACACAAAAGGTGCAGTGCCTCCTCTCCACAAAGTGTGCAACCAACAGTGATATAGATATGTGCAATTGAAATGTCACAATTTATTCCTAAAGTAACAATTACAGCTTAGGCAGACTGCACTAGTGCTGTAACAGCACTAAGGCGCGTAGCTGGTTTTTTTCATGGCTTGACTACATGATCTTCTAATAAGAATCTAATAAATCCTGTAAGTTACTGAGGAATTACATAATGGTTTCTGATAGAGAATTATTTTCTCATGTTCTGTGCTGCAGGAAAATAATGCCATACCATATGACCACGTTATCAGTATATATAGTATATTATGCTGTAAATAAATATACTAGATAGAGTCTATTGTAGGCAATGCAAAGACTTTTATTAAGTTTGGTAGGTTTAAAATCAGGATCATCTGCTGTATTGAGAAGGTTTTCCAGAACACATTAAGCACTTAGGACTGCAAGTTTCAACCAGAGTACTTGCCTCATACTTTCCTATATCATATCACTCATATATCCCTGTAATGTTTAACTTGTAACTTATAAATTTTTAAAGACAATAGAAAAAAAATAAAAAAGAATTGTTACCCATCTGTCTGTGGCTTCTATTTGCTCTACAGGAGACCAACATGCTGCATCTAGCTGCAGTCTTTAAGATGCCATGCATAACAGTGGCAGTGAAGGACACAACACTCCATGCAGCACAGTTGTTTTCCAGCAGAAAACACCCATAAACCTGTGTTAAAGCAAGAAAAGGCTACCGAGCACTGGGTTATAAATCCATACTGGCAATGGAAAGCACACTACCAGGGGGACTCCAGTATGCCAAAACTGACATTCTGACACAGCAGACACCAAACCCACGTCCATGCCAATGTCGCCTCAAGAAAGCAAATCACAAAGTACCTTCAGAATCAACCGCCGTCGGAAAACTCTTGTAGTAATTCTCTGCTCTTCCTCTGAGCTTGAATCACTCTCAATCTCACTGTCACTGTCACTACATTCCTAATAAATGCAATTTTAGTACACTTGAACAGCACGTTTGCAAGACAGAACATGCTGATCAGGACTAGGAGAAGAAAACAGAGGTTATCATGGACAAGTGTTTTCCCTTTCTCTGTTATGCACATAATGACTTGCAGTTTCACTGCTGAAGTACATGATGGGAGGAGGCCTTTTTGCTCCTTGGCATGCTGTAACCTGAGAATTACACCAGCTATGGAATATCTCAGCAGCTCTCAAGTCTCAGAAAATTGTATTTGGAATGCATCTGACCTGTGAAATTTCAAAACCTTATGTCATTCTTTTAAATTTTGTGTAAAAAACCCCTAAACCTTGTCATAACTCATTGAATTCTTTTCTCCTAAAAATTATTCTTTCAAACAAGTTTTATGGATTCACAAGGTATGAGAAGTGAATGCCCTAATAAAAAAAAAAGAAGACAGTCATGCAGAAAGATTCGGTGGAGCAAGTCCACACAGAAGGTTACAAAGAGGCCTTCTGAAGTACCTCTCCATGTAAATGGCTTTCCTGCTCGGGATCTGCTTTTATAAGCAGCAAAACTGCAGTGTGAAGCACAACCATTCTGCATTTTTTCCAGAAGGGAGTTTTTAGAGCTCAGTTCAGGGGGCACAGCTGAACGCTGAGAGGTACTGCAGCTGCACACAGGTGTCTGCTCTGCCCTGGCACCCTCTGCCAGCTCCAGTGTTTTCCCCTCCAAAACCCAAGGAGCTCAGCTTTGGAGCTGAGCAGCTCTATGTGCACGTGCTTGACACAGGGCTTCCCACCTCTGTGTGTGACAGATGCAGAGCAGAGACCATTCTCCCATGATATACAGCTGAACCAAGCCTCTCCTGAGCAGAGAAGTTTGAAAATTTCCTCTATGTTTTACTCAAAAAGCCCCAAACTGATTTTAAAATCATGAATAGTGGATACTGTGAACTGCGTATCTGTTTCTCTTTTTGAATCTGGCCCAAGATGTCCTAAACAAGAAGCATTTCTCAGAAATTATGTGCAAAATAAGAGTGGGCATAGGTAAGTGGAGAAGAAAAAGAACTATGTAACAAAAAGCATTTAGGGCAGGATGACAGAATTCATCTGCAGTCCTCTGGCACTAGTCAAATATAGATACAAAAAATTATATATCAATCCTCTCCTGAAGAAGTAACAAGAAAGTAGATTTCCAGAGGGCCCATAGGCTTTAGAGGAATATTCATTTTTAATTAACAGCTTTAAGTGGTTTATTTGTGATGGAATTCTGACACTGAGCGTCACCTTGACCATGTGCTGGACATCATCCTCTTTGGAATAACAGACCAAGCTCCTCTCATTTAAAAAGATCAGTGGAATCTGATGCTTGAGCATTTGAAGAGAATTGTATGACCTACACCATTACTGCACTGCTTCTGTAAATGTTTACACGGACTTGGGATGAAGCCAAGGATTTGTTTCATCCACGTCACCAGGCGTCAGACCAGTATCAATTGTCTGAGTTTATCTCTTGGTGCAAACTCTGTGCCAAAACACTGCTGCAGCCCTTCTCCTGCAGGTGGGTGACTATTGTTACCTGGCTCTTTCCAAAAGGGTCACAGATAAAGTATCTTACTTTGGCAAGTGGTTTTAGTTCATACCCACTTTCTTTCCACAAAAGTAAATCTGTTTCTTCCATACTTTCCCCTTTATGGAGCATTTCTGAAGAATGCCTTGCAGAAAGTCTGCAGTTGAAATTTTCTTTCTGCTTTCATGACAGCACGTGAAGCATCTCACCATGAATTGGACCGCATTAGCAATTAAACTTATTAAATTCAAATTAGATTAGAAGGTATTATTGAAGAAATAATAACAAGATAATAGAAGCAGTTCTTGACACTCTAACAGATACTAGTTTCTTAGCCACTCGGGCTTTGTGAGAGACCCACATTTTGAAATGACATTATTTGCTGATACCAGTTTATTCAAAGATCATGCCTATAAAAAGACTTGTTATTTAGTAGATAAGATTATCAGCCTTTATCAATAAAGCGAAGTAGTGCAGAGAGCATGCCTAAGAAAAGCACTTGCTTGTTCTTCTCAATCCAGATGGGATAGCCAACAGTAAGGAGCACACAAAAGTGGTGACAACTTCTCTTCCCACTGATGGGAGTGCAGAGGGGGAAGTGCAGCATGTCAGCACACTCTCAGCACGCTACAGTGTGCATCTCCACTTACCCCTGCATTTAATCAGAGCATGGCACCACAGGCTGAGCTCTGCCCCAAAGCCTACAAACACTGAGGGACGCTGCCCTCTGCCTTTAACTGCCTTTGAAGAAGGTGAAGGCTCTTACATTTTTTAAGTATTCCAGTAACTAGCAAACATTAGGAATGATCTTACTGTGTCTGTCACGAACTAATAACAAGATAATAACAATCATATGCTGCATAACTGCTGAGACTGATTACGTTACCATCTAATAAAAGAATTCTTGGTTGTATAATCGAAAGAATAGATTAAAATGAACTAATTTAAACCTGAATGATTTACTGCAGCCCACCACAGCCAACATTTTTATTGTGCTACAATAAAAAAAATCTATATCATGTAGAAACAATTCTACTGAAATATCTTGCTTCCAAAAGTTATAATCTCTTCCTGTATTATGCCCAAGAAAAGACAATCTCAGCAGAGAGAGGAATGTAGAAGAAACTCTGCAATTCCCCTTTTCAGCCTGGTTCCCTGCTGGCCCTGAGGTCTGTTCTGTGGTCATCCTCCCACTGCTGGGGTGTGAGGTGCACACAGCTACCATTCTTTGAGTCAACTTTACTTCTAAGCCTCCGGTAAATAAATACAAAAAACAACTGAGAAAGCTATCAAAATCTTCATTGTCAGAAAGAAACTTATAAGGGTTCTCTAGTTAAGGGTGTATGAGTCAGGCAAGGCAGAAAGGAAAGGGAGCCCCTTGGCAGCATTTTAAGGAGAAAGAACCACCACCTGAAAAAATTCTTTTCACATTTAGAAATCTTTTGATTCCTCTTGACTGCATGGTCTTTGAAGTTGGGATGAACAAGGCCATGGGAAAAAAATATAAGGAGGAGATTAAATATCACCCAAAATTTATTTTCTGCAAATTAACAGAGTTAAAAAAATGCAGGAAGTGTTGGGGACAAAGAACAGGGCAGAGCCTGAAGGGTCCCTGTATTTCTTTGCTCCTATCATTAGCTTCAATGTCACAGGAAGAGTGGGAAACCAGTGGCAACACCTTAGTGGAAACAGATGGAGGACAGCTGAGCTGTTTGGCACTGTTTGCATAGGTGGCATGTCATGGCAGGGAAGGGGCTGCTCCCCAGTGATGCAGGACAGCACTCCCAGAAGCTGCTCTAACCTTTTCCAGGGCTCAGGGCCAGGCAGGGAGGGGATTATACAGCCCTGCTTGGCTCCTCTGCCTATCCTGACTCCACCCCATTCTATTCAAAACACAAATATAAATTTCCAGTAGCTTCCATTTTTTCCAATTCAGTAATAAACTGAAAAGGCATAAAGAAGGATAAGAAAAAACCCTAACCCTGTCACAAACAACATCACAAGTCATACAAAAAATTTGTCAACCAATATGTCAAGCAACAGGGACTCCTCACACCGTTAATTATTACAGGACGTACTGTACCTTCTGTTCAGACATTACTGCTCCCTCCTCCTCTTGGATGCTTGTTCTTGGCTTGCCATCCTCAGAAGTGCTCCAGCCCATCTTCTTCACACTGACAGGCACAGATGTTTTGCTGCCTTCTGTTGTTGGCTTGCTGGTCTCTTCCAAAGATTTCTGATATGCTGTTGATGATAACGTTTTCTCATCAGTACCAGTTGAGATCTGGGACTTTGTTTTCAGGGCTTCTTTGTCACTGTGTTTTCCCACATCATTTAAAGCTTCCTGGATGTAGGATTTAGTTTTTGCCTCTGATGTGGACTCAGATAGGCTTCCATTTGTTTCTGGCTTCCCTGCTTCTCCTTTGACATATGAGGTAACAGAATCCCGACATTGGTCCGAACTACAAGAAAAAGAGAAAGGAATAGACAGCTCTTCAGGGCTTAAATCACAGGCAGAAGGGCAAAGCACCAAGTCTCTTACTGAGCCTTCAGTCTGAGCCCATACGTTTCACACAGACAAAAATAAAATTTTAGACTCCACTTGCAGACATCAATCTATTTAACAACCTTGTCTTCAGCATGATGGCATTGTTTCAGAAGCAATGAAAATATGGTGGACACTGGAAACAAAGCCAAATGTTTTATGTTAATCTCCTTCCACTTGGTGGAGGGGAGGAAAAAGAGAAAAAACAATACACAAAACCTACCAGCTCTCTTGTATAATCATGAGCTAAAGCCTCAAGGCACTAATTTTTAAACCACTCTCTAACCAAAGAGGTGATGAAAGTATCTGTTACCATGCAATTAGCAGTTATTTTTTCCTCAAAGCACAATATCTGTACTCCAGATAGGTCATGCCTTTTAAAAAACATTGGTATCTGCAAGTAAGTCCTTAGACACTGCAGTCTCAATAATATGCAGAGCCAAAGGCAAGAAAGGTTACTAATAGATAGAAAGCTGACCAGAATTTTGCCTCACATTACCTATTGACAGGTTTCACCTGCACTTCTAAAAAACAGTTTTCTTTTCCTTTGTATTTTCGCTCACTTTCTGTTAAATGCTATTTCTGTGTAATGCTGGCATATGAAAATACACCAGCTGTTTGCTGGCAAAACTCTTATAAAAGACAGCAAAGTGAATTCATCTAGCTAGAAACTGGTATCTTCTGAAGGAAGTCCTTTTACTTCCAGAAGTGATCTCTTTTGCTAATTTAACAAAATATAAAACGCAGAATAACACTTGCTTAACAACAGGAATCACATCAGTAGTAGTTCAAGTGCTTTACAGTATTGAAAGATAACGAATTTGCTGAAATCAATGGCCAAATTCCCACTGGATTTGATAAGAGAATATCTAATGCTACCTCGAACCTTAAAACATCCTCAGTCTAAGATGCAAGGGATGTGAATTGCTGACAGACAAATGATCACTGCACAGATAATCATTCTGTGCTCATTTATAGCTCCTGCAGACCTGGCTCCTTCAATTAGTGATCACAGGAACCCCTTGCCCAGTGGGCAGGGCTGAACAGGACAACACATATTGTGAATGTTGAAAGCTTAAGGAGGTCCAAAGGCAGGCTGGAAAAGCTCATGTAGGAGAAATGCACTGAGGATAAATATACAGAAAGCATCCCTCTCAGCAGGTCATTGTGTCAAGGACAAGTGGAGCTTGGGAGAGTGCAGGGGATAAATAGCACATACATCCACTCTCCTTCCTCTGCTGTCACTGCTGGGAGACAACATACAGGACCAGGCAGGTTTGGTATCACCATTCTTACCTTCTTATGCTTCGTAACTCATCCTTTAAAAAGTCTAGTAAATTAGCGTGACATAATATGCTTGAAGTAAGTGTTATAAAAAGTGACAATTCAAAAATTGGCTTATGGGAAAAGTAACAACTGTCTGAGGGAAGGCAAAGACATGCAAATGGAAAGCATGACTACTAAAAAGTGCTCAGAAAATAGAAGTAATATAGTATCCTGGTTTCAGATAATGTTCTTGATTCCAGTTACATCTATGCACCACTTAGATGAACTAAAAATAGAAATACACAAAATAAAGAACATGAAAAGAAATATTACCTGCTAAAGACAATACAAAATATTTCTCAAATGCCTATATCGAGAATGAAACCTGATAAATACACATTTTTAAGGACAAATATATCTGAGGCCAAATCAAGTTTTTGTTTTAAATGCGTATATAAGTACATAGAGGTGTTCTCACAGAGCAGAGAACAGCAGCCCCTGCAGAGCCTGCTGACACACGCACACCACAACACAGAGCACTCACCTCTCATCCAAGCGATCCAGCAGGCTGCTGCCTATCCTGCGTCCCGACGTCGGTGCCTCGGAGACGCTGGAGGAGTCAGGCTGCCAACCTGTAATTGAAGACATTTCGCGTTCTGCTTGTTGAACACCTTTAAGAATTGACCATACTCTTTCTTCCGTCATCTCCTCAGACTCAGCTCCTTCTTCCAGATGGATGTCCTCAAACAGAGACTTAAACTTTTCTGCCGTCATCTCCTCATCAGTACCAGACTTTTCTCTCTCAGGCTGTTCAGTCCTCACTCCTCTTTTACTAGTCTCTTCACTCTGCCTTTGTTTAGCATCTTTGGATATCCCACCATAACTACCGAGATACCGCGGAAAATCCTTAAGGTCCACTTCCTCCAACTGGATCTCGCCTATGGAAATATCTTTAGGTGTTCCTTCTCTAGGCACTGAGAAATCAACTTTGCTGTCATCCAGTGAAGTGTCCTCTTCAGTCACCACTGGCGGTGCTGCTGCTGTACCATCTACGTGTCCCTGGGAGGTCACTAACACGTCACTCAGTCTACTGGGAGTTCTAAGGGGTGACTCTAGGCTAGAGGTGTCGCTAAGGAAATCGTCCTGGTGGAAAGGGGTGGGCGGCACGAAGCGCAACCCAGTGGGAGTTTCCAGTTCCACTTGAATGGAGGGATAACCTAAGGAAGACAGCACATTTGGACTGACTGGGATGAAGCATGGAGCAACAAATTAAGCAAATGCCAAATGATTCATGGGTTACATAAAGTATGAAACATATGAGGAGGTGCAGGTGTGTAAGAACCAATGCAGTTCTGATAGATTTTGTTACTTTGTCCTAAAGAGATGGAGCAAAGAATGAGTACTGCCAGTGAATATTACAGTGAAGCCAGTACTTCTGACTATTTTTTTAATAGTCTGTAAAGTTTTCAGCAATTGCTTTTGCAGCCATTTTAAGCATTTTCAAGCTATAGCAGATTGTCTTATGAACATGCAATAAATCAAATGTGGACAAGGGTGGTTGTCCCTTTACATACAAGACAATCTCTTGCAGCCATATTATGTAAATCTTTATTTCCAAGTTTTTATTTATTCTTTTTAAATTTGGAAGTTGAATTAACAGATTTTAAAGACAGCAGTAGATCATAACATAGGACAGCCATGTTTTTGTCAGTAGGTATAATTTCTAAAACAGGTCCACATTTTTAATATACTTTTATATAAAAATACACAATACCAGAAATACAGTGTTACTAACATATACCTCCAATTTAACCACAGAGCACAGGAATGGACTAGTTGAAGAATGAAGAACAGAAATGGATCCTAATGAGGATACTAAAAGATAGTAGATCTAAATACACAGCAGGATAAAAGAACTAAAGTAAGGAAGTTAACGAAGGGACAAGAGAACAAAAACACAACAAGGGAGAGCTATATGAATATTTCAGGTACAGTGAAGTTATACGGGTGAGAGGGCTGTGGTGAGTAAGGAGATCTTGGTGATCTTGAAGACTGAGGTGATCTTGGTGACATTGGTACAATCAGATACACTGATCAAATAAAGAGAAAAGAAAAATTGATGAAAACATTAAAAAAAAAACATACAAAAGGATTAAACTGAATATACACACAAAAAAAAAATGGCAACACAACCTTAAGTTCGCATTCTGGCAAATGAGGCTGGGCACCCTAGGAAAGGAAAAAACACATGCTGTGGGGTTAACTGGACATTGTGCTGCCTGCAAGGGGAGGTGCATCAACAGGGCCTGGGGGCTTGTTTCCTGAACCAGCTGAGAGAAAGGCAAAGGTGGTCTGGTCTTGGTGAGGAAAGGAAGCTTCAGGAAGGTTCAGAGAAGAGGAGAGACACAAAGCAACTGCAGAGAAGCGCTTTCCTCATAAAAACATTGATGCTACTATTAAAAGGCGCAAGCAACATTTCAAGAGCAACTTTCTTAAAATGTCAACAGAAAACTATTTCTGTTAGTGCAATGATTCAATGACCAGCAATGCTGCTCAACAATGGAGGTACACTGAGCTCATATGCTCTGAAGAAAAAAAAAGTCTTACTAAAATACAAAGAAAGCCAAAATATAATTCAAAACATAACTGAACAAATTACAAAAAACAAAGGAAATGTTATTTACAAAAAAAAAATCTTATTTAAGGACCTATTTATAATACAAGCAAGTAAAATCGAAGCAATAATCCAGTGCCTGTTATCTAACATTTGAAATAAGAAAAAGTCAACATTTAGCATCTTCCATATACTGATAAATATGCACTCCTATGGAAATTTTGTTTTACAAGGAAAATTTCATTCTTGCTTTTAATCTGACTCAAATTTACCCTGCACAGTTCTGTTTTCAGTTGATACAGCTTCCATGTGAAAATTATTACACAATTTTACCCATTAGGAGACTGAAAAAGATATTCACTCATGCACTAATAAAACATTTTAGTATTTTTCTACGGCTATTGGAGAAATGGTCCAAGTGAAACTCTTAACACAGTCGATGTTCATGCGTCTCAGAGAGGCTTGGTAGTAAATTGCACATTAATTTACTCCATGCAAATACTATGCACTTTCCCCCCCTTGTTCTTCCTTCTTTTTTTCCTTGAAGAATTTTTACTACTACACATCTAGACAGGAAGCCATAAATACACATATTTCCAGGTAAAGCATGCAATACCAAGTACCTCAAAAATAGACACGGGCAAGCCTCGAAGAACAACTGTTGCAGGGGAAAAGCTTGGTCTTGTTAACTGACGCTGAGGCTGTGGCAACAAGTTTACTCAGGCACATTTGTGGGACTCTGGGCTTATTGTTTGAGATATTAATGTGCAACCTACATATCCCCATAAATGACTTGGATGCAGGACTTGAAGGTGTACTAAGGAAGTTTGCCGATGATATGAAATTGGGAACAGCTGTGGACACCCACCAAGGCAGGGAGCGCTGAGCAATCACCAACCACATGAAGTTTAACGAAGACAAGTGCTGGGTTCTGCACCTGGCATGGGGCAACCCTGGCGGTGTGTACAGGCTGAGGAATGAGAGGCTGGAGAGCAGCCCTGAGGAAAACGACCTGGGGGCCCTGGTCGATGGGAAGTTGAACATGAGTCAGCAGGAAGCTGTGTCAGGGGAGGTTTAAGCCGGATATTAGGAAGAGGATTTTCATCCAGAAGGTAGTCAGGCACTGGAACAGAGAATTGGCTACAGAACCAAACGTGTCAGAGTTCAAGAAGTGTTTGGACAATGCTCTCAGGCATCATCACTGATGTGATTCTTGGGGCTGTCCTGTGCAGGGCCAGGAGTTGGACTCAATGATCTTCATAGGTCCCTTCCAGCTGAGGATATTCTGTGATTCTACTGTACCATGCTTTAGGAGAGGAAAACCCCTTTACACATTTAAAATCATTGTTTCTGTAGAACTTACAATCTTTCTTTAAAGTATAGTTTATACAACATTATTGTATTATTGGACATGTCACTGAATTAAATATGACTACAGAATTCAATTACCATCAATGGGATCATGAAATACGTTATTTTCATCTGCAAAACTTCTGGTGCCTGAAATATTTCCATAATCAAATATTGGTCCTTCCAACAGGGTCACGATATCTATTCGATTAATTTTTGTCAATACAGAAGTTAAGGCATCAGCTGAAAAAAAAATAAAACACATCAGAAAAGGTTCAGCGTTGCAGAACTGTGTGATCATTTATCTCAGTTACATTCACATCGCATTACTTACAAATTACTGGCATGTCCCAATGCCTTTGGTTCTTTGATGGCCCCAGCATTTGTCTAAGCAGTCTTCCAACTGCCTACTTATCCAAGATACACATCTATTAAGAGTCTACACTTTCTCCAAGTATATTTATATTAAAACACAAAAGGCACAAAGAATAAGTCAGATAGTTCTTAAAGAACATATTTACTTACTACTGATACAAAATATCCTTTTTTACTGGAGCGTAAAGGGAGTGTAAAAATCCTTTTACCATTCTGTTTTGAGGAACAACAGAATAGGCAGTCATGCAGGTAATAATGCATATAAGGCTATTCATGCAGTACATCATGAAATCTCATTTACAATAATCCTGTTGTGAGAACACAGTAATACTGGAAATTACTTTTACAGTGAAAGAGATCAAAGGAGACTCAAATGGTGTGTAGGAGTTTGTGGATCAGAGAAGTGTAACGAACACCATTGACTCCACACAAAAATCAACCCCTCTCTTTCAGTTTGAGCAATTCAAGTGAAATGTACAGATAAACCCAGAATTATCAGCCCAGAATCAGTGTCTCCATCACTCTTCACAGAAAGAAGTTTAGTTTTTTCCTATGACCTGCAATACTGTAAGACTACCTAAATTTTCCAGGCAGTGATTTCCATGTTTCACATTCCTAGCTATGGGAAAGTTTTCCCTATTATTTTCTTTATTAGAGTTCAAGTTCATTACTTGTTCCATCAATTATGGATGTGGAGAACAGATAATTTCCTTCTGCATATATAATGAATAAATATCACGTATTTCTGACTCCTGATAAAAATGTGACTGAAAACTTCTTTTTCCATTGATAGTTTGTGAAGGACATTCATAATGTTTTCTTCAACGCAGAAACAGATTAAATGGGCTATAACTTATAAACAACAAAAGTAACTACTTGAACTTACTTGTAGCATTTTTCCCATCTCTGGTAACCCACTTTTTTAATAACATGAAGCTTTGAGCAATAAGAGAATTTGGGTTTTCTACTCGGATTTGATTTATTTCATCCACAGAAAAATTCAGTTCTCTTGCCAGTTCTATAAAGACAAAAAAAGCAAGCGAGAAAAGAAAACAAAGCCAAAAACACCAAAGAAAGCACAAATCCCTCAATTGTCTTGTCAAGCTTAAAAATACTAACTTTTATAGGTCACAGAGATATCAATAAAACTGCCTAACACAAACTTCACAGATAACAATGAACATTATATCCCCACACTTTAATTTCCTAAGACATCATTTTGAATTTCAATCATCTCTAGGAGCAGTTATCATACTTATACTCAGCAAGCCACTTAAACATGATGAAAAAGCCCTCCCTAGAGACTGCCTCATCACTGCTAATTCATAAACTCTATTTATTTCTCCTGATTGTTATTCCCCTGGCGGCACCCTGTGCAGCTCAGCACTGGTGCTGTTGTCACCTGAGCCTGGGCAGAGCTGGCTGCTGCAGCTGTGAGCCCAGGAAGGACAGCTCTGCCCACCAACACACAGGGCTATGGGTGAGCAGAGCCTCCAGCTCCAGCTTGCTGGGGCACTGGTGGGCTCCCTGCAACCAGAGCTTGGGGGAAACTGCTGTCCAGGGTCAGCAAATACCCCAGAGGCAGCCCTGAGCCCAGGCAGGTAGAGCCTCTCAGCTCCTTGGGAGACCACCTTGAGAGGAAAGACATTTAGCTATTTTCTCTGAGTTTCTCTTTGATTTCTTGAAAGATCAAAGAATCATTTCCTATTAGGCATTTCTTCCCAGTAATACATTGCACGTTTTGGGAAACCGGCCTGCCTGTGAATTTGGGAGAGCCTGATGCAGTCTTTCTGTATCTTTTGGTAAAAGATATATCTAAAAATGCAATAGCAATACTGATTTCAATATTAAAGCAGAAAAGCTTACCTGTCCAGCTAAGTCCTAGGTGATCAGCTACAATTGCCATCCTTATATCTGTCCGTTCACATGGACTCTGTGGACCTGTGATTTACAATTTCTCAATTAAAAAGGTTTTGCACAGAAAACCACAATACCGGATAATAGTTTATTATAAATAATAGCTTTAATTGACTAAGTTGACAGTGCTTATATTGTTTACTAGAATGGCTGTGTGACCTAATAACCTACAAAACAAAACTTTTTCACAGCTTTTAGATTTTCACCTGTGTAAAGCCAAAATGTAAAACTACATGATGTCGTGTAATGAAACCAAACATGCTGACAATCTAGCTGTTAGACTGTAGACAAGTTGTTCAATTTGTGGTGAAAACCACCAAGGCCAGATTATTGTCTATTTTCTCTACTTAGACAGAAAAAATTTGCTGTCACAAAAGACACCTTTCAATTTCTGAGTTACATCAATTTCTGAGTTACATGAATGTCTTTGGCATGCTTCACTAGCTTTCTACAGTACAGAATTTGTTTGAAGGAAGAAAAAAGAGAATAAGACAGCACATACAGATGACAATGACAGAATGAAAACTACAGTTAAGTCACTCCACAGGCAATCACAACAGTTCATGCACTAGGATCAACAAGTTGAAAGTTTTACAAACTAGGCTTGATCTCCACGAGGTGAGCCATGAGAGCTCCAGAAACCTGACTGCCTTCATTCTCACCAGTCCTCTTACTCCTCCTCCTCTCACTGTCGGCCTTTTCAATCTTTGATTTTATAGATGCTGCCTCTGTTCTCATGTCTCTAGCAGACTTCGGTGTAATGGAAGGCTGGTAAACTTGAGTAGCTTCTGATAAGGATGTGTTCCTTGATGTACTGTCTTCTTCATCATCAGAGACCTCTGACTGCATCTTTTTCTCTTCATCAGAAAGACGATCCACAAGCTTTAATGTCTCACCACTAATTCCCTTAAAATATTCAATAGAATGTTTACATACCTCCCTAAGCTGATTTTTCTTTACTTTAACTGTTGTCATGGTGATGGAGGTAGATCTTACCTTTACTGGTAATTTAGAAGGAAGTTGTTTTTGTTTTTCTTTCTCTACCTGCTCTTGTTTTGGCAGGGCTGGAGTTCTTCTAGCTAGATTACTCCTATGTGTATTTTTTACAGGAATCCTAGACCTTGCTTCTAGACAGGGAGAAGAATTATTTTGTTTTGCTTTGTCAGGCTTACTAGCCTCTCTCACTTTACTCCCTGTATTGCTCTGGAGATTATTTTGTGAAAAGACTTGTTTTACTGAGCTGGCCTTTACAGGAAGCTTTGATTTTCCTCTAGCCCCTACCAACTCTGTTGATTTTTGCTGCTCTCCGTGTGGTTTTTGCTTATCTCTTACTCTGTGTCCTTGTGTTGTCCCTGCACCTTTTCCTGAAGTGCTTTTTGCTTGATTAGCTTTCTGGAGGGAACATTTCGGTTCCAAATGTTCTTTTAGCACTACATTACAGGTAATATCATCTGTAGGGACAGCAGATGAATCCAAATTGTTGTTGTTATTAAAATTATCTTTTGGAAAATCAGTGTTTTCTGTTTGCCTACAGCTCGTCTGGCTAGAAGCTGAACTTGCAATCACTGCTACAGTTTCATTTTCTAATCCCTCACCACTTGGCATCACAGCTTCTATCTTATCTGTCACTTCGCCAGGACCATCTTTCTTCAGAGTCATGGTGGAAGCAGAAATTCCCATTTTAATTGGTGTGCGCAATTTGGGATCAACTTTGGAAGCGTTTACTGCTGCCGATGATTTCTCCAGTGAGTTACTACCAAGTGTTTGTTCCATGCAATCTCCACTGGCCTGGATGCCGGGCTTATTTTCAACTGCTGTTGTTTCTACTGGTCTCTCTAGGTTTGTTTCTACAGTGCTGTCCCCTGCCTGTGGCTGTGTGATGGCAGTGACTGTACTTTTATCCCCTTCCCCCTTGTCCCCTGACTTCCCTTCAGAAGTATGCTCACCAATCTGAAAAAATTGGAGTCTTTCTTCAACAAAATCCCTCTTGCTCATGTCAATTGCACCACTGCGAGTCATCTCAAACATCTTCCCCTCATGAAATGGGAAGGGGTTGGGCTCGCTAGTTGGCGTACTCTCATCTGTTGGAGTTCTGGCTGGAGTTGTGTCAGGTGTTGTTGCTTGAGATCTGTCTTCCACTGCCAGACCAAATGGCTTAGCCTCATCATCCCTTGATTTAGTCTCAAACACTTCATCATCACCTCGGTTATTGGACCACGGGTCAAAATCTAGACTTTTGGTGGCCACGGTTTTGAAAGGTGTTGCAAATTCTTCGTCTACTTTGTAACTGAAATACGAGTCAGGAAATACAGTCCTGTCAGGGTGTCTGCCTTCCAAAGAGAAAAACTGTGCCCCTGACTTCTTATCGCTCTTATCTCCAGCTTTGTCAGAAGATGGACCTTTTGAAGGTGTCTTGTCTTCTTCAGGGCCTACCTTGCCTTCCTCCTCAATGACTTCAAGCTTACTCTGGCTAAAGCAGCGATCAGTCTGCTTTAGAATGCCTTCTGTAGTCCATACGTCCTTTTTGGTTTCAACTGCCGGACCTGCAAGTTTAGAATCACTCTCAGTTAAACCATCATCTTCATCTTGCAAATCATAACCGTCAAGAGAGTCAATCTCTGTTGCATCGGTATCATGGGAGAATTCTGCAGTGGTTGCTATGGAACACTCTGTGACAGACTGGTCATTGTTACTCCCATTTTGCACTACATCATTCTGGGGTGAATCAAGCCCAGTGTCAAACTCATTGGGTTTCCCAGAAGTGGGATGTCCTAACTCTTTCTGTTTCTCAATCTTTTCAGGGGCTCTGGGTTTTGAGGTTTCTTTCTGGTCTTCTTCCAGTTCTTTCAGTTTGAACGTATACTTTTTAAGCGGAACAGGTTGATAGAGGGATTCATCATCACTGGAGTCACTGACATCTGCTCCCGGTGGCACAGGAGATGGTGGCTGTACTCTGATGACAGGTTCAGCCAGTTGGCACTTGTCATGTTCATCTTGCAAGTTCACTTCAGTCATCTCCATTTCACTCTCAGTGGAATAGTGAGGCTTCTTTTCTGACTCGCCTTGATCTGCATCCAGTGGTGGAGGAGGAGGGAATTCAATATAGGCAACTCTGTTACCTTTGGGTCTTTTGTTAGAGTCCTTATTTATAAGATTAGGTAATGTTTTGTCAGTCTGTGGTTCCTCAACCTCTGCCTGTTTCACAGATGTTGACTTAGCCTCTGCTTCCTCCTCTGACTCCTCAGACACCTCAGGTATAGGGCTGGGCTTGCCTGGGATATAAGCTATCAGTGAGTCAGGTGTTTTAGATGTAAACTCGTAACTCACTTCCTCTGAACTTGGTGTTTCTGGTGTTAAAGGGCTTTTTCCAGAGCTGTCTATAAAGGACACTTGTTCTAGCGTGTCATCTTCTGGACTACCTTGTGGAGAAGGAGGTTGTTTTTGCTGTCTAGCTGTGTAAAATGTCCCCCTCGTCTCTTGTACTGTCTTACTCTCCTGACTGACAATTTTTTTAACACTTCCTTGTTGCACCTCTTTCTCATATTGCTTTCCTACTTGAACAAAACTGACATAAACAGGTAAGGTCTTAATTTCCTTTACTCCCTCAGTGCTTACTATCGGTGCAACTTTATCCAAGTAATCACTGCCACCAGGGTCAACTACATCACTTGAAGGAAATTCCTTTCCTGGGCTACATTCTAAAGAATCTGGCGATTTACTAGGGGATAGCTCTGCTTCCTCAGCAGGAGGACTTAGACCTATTGAGCTCTGCTGCTTGTTAACTTTTCTGATTTCTGAATGTTTAATTTTTTCATCTTCCACATAATCAATCTGTCTTTCAACTTTCTCCTGAATCACAGCTGACTGGGATACTTTAGCTGAAAGTTCATAGACACCATCAAGCATGGCTCTCTTCTCCTCAACAATTCTGACTGGAATATGGGACACAGCAATTTCTTCTTTCCTTTTGGGTATTTTATCAGCCACTTCACCATTATGTTCCCCCTCCCTGACAACAAATTCTCTGTATAAAACCCTTTTTGAGGGAGATTTTACAGTCACTTCCTTCACTTCTTCTGAATGAATTCCATTTGAGGCCACTTTGTGCTCTGTCACAGTGATAAATTCACTTTTTTTGTCAGTTTTAGATTCAGCATGATCAACATGGTTTTCTTTTACTGTATCTGGAACCAGCACATGTGAAAGCTTTTCCTTCTGTGTTTTATGGTTAGAAGTTCCAGGACTTTCCCATGTCCTATAGATCTTTTTGTCCCAGTGTCCCTTCGTTGTTGAGTCTGAGCCATACGCCAGGTCTTTTGCCCGTGGTTCTGAAAAGCATTCTGGCATGCTTTTCCTCATCTCAGTTCTTTGTTTTTGTGCATCTGAAGCACGGAAGTCTTCGACAGCTTTCCCTTTACCTGGAACAAGGTCTTCCTGTATTTTCACCTCTTTCTGCAAAGCTGTGCTCCCATCAATGACCTCTACTTGCTTTGCATGTTTCTCTCTTGAATAGGACTGATACACTGGTAACTTACTTTCTTGCAATTTTTTTACTGGAATTTTGGACTGACCATCCAGCTTTTTTTCTTCTTGAGTTATGTCCTTACTTCTGGGACTTATACCTTGTTCAAATTTAAGCCTAATGGAACTGAGCTTTGATTGCTTCAGCTGAAATCCAGTCTCAGGTACTCCAGTCTGCTGAGCACTTCCTTTGTGTTCCATAGTTCGTTTAGAGTCCTCTGCAGGTTGCACATATATCCTTTTTTCAGGACTGCTGGGCAAACTGGATGCTTTTCTTTCATCCACCTTGGGAAAGCACTTCCCATCATGTGCATACTGCTTCACCTTACTCCATTCATCCCCAGACGACGGCAATTCAGAGAGCAGAACTTTCTCAGGGCTGCTGCTGGCAGAGCTCTGGCTAGAATGTATTTCCTTGCCATTTTTTTTATGCTGCTTTTTCTCTGGAGACTGTAGCTCATCATTCAACTTCTCTGTTTTATCCCGAAAAAACTGGGATACTTCAGTCAGTTTTTCTTCTGCCTCTTTAACAGTCCTGTCCACCCTGTCTTCATATATCATCTTTTCTCTACCTCTGTCTAATCTGTCCTCAGTGAAGCGCATCCACATCGCATGTTTGGGACTACTAACATCTCCAGTGTAGTGTAACACTGTCACTTTATCATAATGATCCTCCTTAGACATTTTACCTACACCATTTTCAGATACATCTTTATAGATTTTGGAGAGAATCTCTTTTTTGGGGCCAGTAGCTACTTTTTCTCTGCATCGTTTATCAGTCCCCTGTAACTCTGCACTAAGGGGTAGAGCATGGTCAGTAACTGACTCCTCAGTATCAGAATGAGACACATCTAGCTTTTCTGAAAGAAGCATTTTCTCAGCAAACCTGTAAGACTCCCCTCTTAGTTCTGACAACTCATCATCATGGTATTCTATTGAGTGCTGACTCAAAAGCTTCAGTGTTTTGTAAGAGTCATCAGACATGAGTTGAGCAGAACTAGGGCGACTGTCTTCTTCCTGGGACACAGGAGTGTTAACTCTAGAGGATTCCAGATAAGAAGGAAGTGACTCTTCGGCCGTGAGCTCCTCTTCTTCTTGCTGACCTTGTTCGTCTGAACAAGGAAAAGCATCATGTTTTTCCAACTCTTTTAAGTTAATATCTCCCCGAGGTAAGTCTTTCTGATATACATACATTTCTTTTTCTGGATGCTTTTTTGTTTCTCTAATAATGACTTCAGTAGGTTCAGCCTGATTACCTTGTTCAATATGGACCTCTATTATTCGCTCCAGTTTGGGTTTCATTTTGCTGTCCTTCTCTGCATGTTGTGGTGAAGTTTCAGCAGACTTGCTAACATCGGAGGTTACAGATGATTTATGTTCAAATAGACCTGCCAGTTCCTTGGAAGGGTCACGTCCAGACTGAAAGGCTTTCATAATGTCATGAACAGACATTGTTTCCTCAATTCTTTCAGAGGTACTTTCTGTGCATGGAGGTTTATGATAAACCATCCTGGTTGTTGTAGTGATATGAGTTTCTTCTTTTACTCGGACACCTTTACTGAGGACGCACTTATGGTCATCTTCTTCACTGCCACTGGCTTTCATTTGGAAAGCTTTAACCTTCTCTTTAATAGACCCAGAAGGTTTTTGCTCCAGCTCCATAAATGTAGGGGTAGGTTTTGAGGCCGGTAACTCCTCTGCCTTCTGCTCTGGAATATCTTCCGATGACGGTTCGTAGCTGCGGATGACGTGAACTACTTCAGTTCTTGTTTCTGTAATGACGGGAGGGATGGGCACATCGTGGAAAAGTGGTTTTGGTCCTGTGCTTTCAGCACTTTGTGGGGCAGAAGGTGTCTTTTCACTCCTTGTTTCAAAGCCACTGTCAGACAAGGGACTTTTATCTTGATCATGTTGAGAAAAGTCATCGGGAGACTCTAAAATAGTGTCTGTTCCAAAAAAAGAGTCTGCAATTTTACATAACTCCTTTTCCGATGTTGAAGGCCTCATGGAGGCTGGAGGCATTTTAAGTTTATGTTCCTGCAAAGCGATGGCTGGTTTTAAAATACGTTTTTGTCTCTCTTCACCTTCTTTTTTCCCCTCTTCAAACTTGTACTTTATGTTTGTTAATGAACTGCTACCGATATCATTTGCTAAATAATCAATAACTTTTGACAAGCTATAATCCTTTTCCGACATGGTTTTAGTTTTAATTTGGACCTTCTCTGGAACAGATATAGGAGGGCTTGTCAAAGCTTGCTGTCTCGCTTCATCAATCTCCTCTGTACTGAACTCTACCCAGTCATCCTCAGACAGGTGTCCTTGATCACTTTTGGATACTTTAGCAGACCCTTTACTTTCTAAACACACATCCTTTTTCAGAATCTCACTAACTTTTACTAAGTCCTCTTTTACTTTCTCAACAATTTTAAAGGGCTCTTCATCATCAATTCTACCCTCTTTTGGTATGTCAGGTTGGAACGACTTGTCCTCTGCGACATCTGTCTGCAATATCGCAGTCATTCTTATCAGATCCTCTTTCATTTCAGCAACATCTTTCAGTATCTCCTGACTGGATGATAAAGAAGATGGTGTGGACAATTTGAGAGCAGAGGGTGCTAAAAACAAGGATGATTTTATTGGAGATGAAGTTCGAGTAAAGGTAGGCTGCGTGCGTGCCTCTGTAGTCAATGTTTTAATAGGTGACAGTAACGCAGCGGCTGATTTTGTAAGTGAAGACGATTCTGGGAGCTTCTTTAATGCTGGTTCAGATAAAACATTGACTACAGAATATACCGGCACTGTTATTGTCGATGAAGTTACTGATGAGGTAGTTGCAGATATTGACCCAAGGGCTGTGTACAAAGCACCTGCAGGAGGAGTTCTCATTGACTGGAAAGCTGATGGTGCTGAAGACACAAATGACCTGAGTGGAGAAAATGACATTGTTGTAGCTGTTGAAAACACTCTCTCAGCCGTGTCAGCAACTGCGTTAGCAGCACAAGTTGCAGAATGTGCAGCTGCAGTGATCTTGTCTTGAAAAACAGCTGCAGCTTTGGATCCATTTATTAAGTTGGCAGAAGATGGGTATTTCAGAGGTGACACAGACCCATTAAGCAATGGTACATCTGTGTGCCCAGCTACATGTTTTGCTGGCGACGAGAGAGACGAGGCCATCATGACTTTAGTGGATGAAACAGCATCAACTGCTGATTTAGCAGGTGAGACCACTGACTTTAGAGGGGACGACAAAAGTGAAGATGCTGATGTGATGACCGATTTAAGCGGCAAGCTCGAAGAATACATGTTAATGTTGGATTTGGGGGATGCTGGAGGCGTCATGGTTATGGATGATCTCTCCAAGAGAGATCCTGCTGTAGTCACTGGAGATGTCCGAGAGGGGAATGTGGTAGTGGAGGCCAGCCCCTTGAGACTGGCAGCTTCCGTGACTGCGGGAGCTCTGACGAAGGAGCCTGAAGTAACCTGCATGCTGTAGGGAGGCTGCGAGACCACAGTTTTTATTGGTGAAGAGATTGTCCGAAACGATCTAATCGGAGATGCTACATCACTAACAGATTTAACTGAAGATGTGGTAGAAGCTCCTAATGTGGATTTGATTGGAGAAGTAGAAGAAACAGACCATATTGATTTTAATGGGGAAGCTGTAGGAGTGTTAGAGGAAGAGCTTGATAAGGAAGTGAAGCCTGATTTGGTTTGCCCAGGCACTGTAATTGGAGCTGTTGTCCATGACTGATATGGTCGTGTTGGAAAGAATGGCTTGTATGAGTAAGTAGCAGGTAGGGATCTTGTTGCTCCTGCACTCCGTTCAACTGTTTCTTAAATTGTTAAATTAAAATCAAACATAAAAATCAACAAAAATGGTTGAAAAACAGAGAGACCAGAGAAGAAAATTGGTCAGTAAACGTTGTAATATTACAAAAAGCAAGTACAATTGTTTGCATGAGCTGGGATGAAGGAGGCAAAAGAAGGTTTAAAAAAGGAAAGAAAAAAATTAGAAATGAGCCATATATTGATAACTGGTCCAAACCAAAAAGCAACATGAAATGAAAGACAGAAAGCACATAGCAACCAAATCTGCTAACAATGGAGGACAGAAAACACACAAAAGGAATCCATAAGGTAAAAATAAAGCCACATCAAAATTTCTTCTCTTACTTCCTATTGACTTTCTGATGTGCTACTTCTGAAATACTCATATCAGCTTTATTTTGCCTGTTTACGTATGTCTCTGCTTTGTGCAACTATTAGAATTATCTATTTAATAATTTCTGTTGTTGTTCTGTTCAGATTTGAACCTATACAAAAATATAAACTTGTATAAAATGACATTATGTAGCTAAAATCTTTTTTTAAACCACTTCAGAACTATTTCATGCAGAAACCAAAATTCCTTTAAGTGACAGGCAATTGATGTGCAAACTGTGAAGCAACTGGAATAAATTCAAATCTGTATCTTCCATGCACAATTCGGATATGCTTCACACTCACAAAGCCAATAAGAGCAAGAGCTTTTCTGAGTCAATATTAAAGAAAAAGAAAAAAGAAAAAGAAAAAAGAAAGAAAGGAACATATGCATTTGTTTCTCATGCAATATTCCTTTTGTCTGGTAAAAATTAAAGTAAAACTTTTCATGAAATGATTTTAAGAAGCATATGTCATAAATGAAATATGGCAAGTATGATGTATGATAGTGGTGAGCAAGCAAAGCAACTGAATCAGTTTTTATTCATGCACAAATGTCATGTCAGAACGAGCACACAGATTAATACATTTTGTATGGTGTATTAAGCACAAATACATAAACCTTACAAAATAATTTCACAAGAGGTCATTAAAAGAAGAGTACACTTTTTCTACAAGATGTAGTGTCTTGGTACCTTTTGAGGAGATTTCTTGTATCAGCTCAAAGACAGACCTGTTCAACTTTACAGTTCTCAAAAGGTAACATTAGAAAAGCAGTCAAAGAAAAATAGTTGATGAAATAAATTCCTGGCAAGGACAAACCTGTCAAATGTTATCATCCCCCAGAACTCTCAGCTTATTCATAGGCATTTTGAACAGAATCATCATCAACCACATTTTGCATCACAGGAGGCACTCATGTCAGAAAGTATTTCTGGGAATCCCATTACATAAACATATCCTCTGACACAGCAATAACATTCAGAGAGTTGGCATTGAAAGCAACTTTGAGGGCTTTTTTTTTTTTCTTTAAAGCTGGAATTCAAAATGGAGCTACGATATCCAAAGAACTTACTCAACACACCTTTCTCTGAAGTTACACTAATAATTTGCCAAACCTGCTTGATCCGTCTTATAGACAGACAGTAAATCACAGTGAAAGAAGCTCAACAAGGCTAACACTAAACTGTTAAAGCACACACACTCTGATAAAATAGTGAATATTCAGTGCACCACAGGTCCATATCCTGCAAGGAGAAATGTGCTGGTCCTATAGAAGCCAATCAAAGCCCAGAAGATAGTGTGGATGGCTGGTGATATTGCATAAGAACATTTATGTTGAAGAGAGCTTGAGTACTAGGCCTGACTGGCACACACTAAATCAAGAAACGCCCACTTTTTCTTACTACAGTATTTTTAAGTGGAAATAGGCTTCTTTCTCCCCACCCAAAAAAAACCCCAAAATGTACTTCATTAAACGAACTAGACTTTATTGTGAAGATTTAATTAGCAGTAGCTGCAAACATTCACCAAAAGTTCATACAGTCTCGAGTTCAAGAAACAAACCCCAAAATGATTCTGAAAAGAACTAATAATTTGTCCAGCACTTAGTGTTAGGATGTGTCTTTGCAGGAACCCCACTGCACCATGATGAGTCAGTCTGTCACAACTGACTACTGAGGCAGCAAACCCACAGGCTGCCCTCCTAACATCTTTTTTGCCTGTCAAATCACAGATTCAGAGACATTTAAGATGTTACTTCTGTGCTCCTTTTTGCAGTCGAAGAGCTAAAAAATCTGTCTGCCAATCTTTTGCAAAGGAGACTTAATGGACCCTTGGTGAATAAGTAAGACTTTTCTCCCCCCAGTGAGGGCCAAAAAATTTATTGTGAGTGATATACACAGTCATCAACCTTCTTTCCAGGAATTTCATTTTCCCTCTCTCTCAGGTCCCATCAAGCCTGTGACAATACCTTAACAGTCCATCAAGATGTCTCAGCAGATCTGATAGCTTCTTCAGATGTTATATGCTTGGAGTCTTCTTCCCGGCCTGAGAAGTGCAACATATTCTGGAGCACATATGATCCAAAGAAGCCACAGATCTTACAGGACAATTAAGCAGCAGCCATCCAGGGGAAACTCCCAAGACCCGATGAAGTTTGTCTATGGATTTTATGGAATTATATCAAAGGGTCTGTTGCAGGGTAGCAACTGAGAAGTCAAAAGGGGGAAAAAAAAGGCAAGAAAAAGCCTGGAAATGGGGAACAATAGCAGTTGACCTCAGAGAGGAGAAGTGAGGAAGAAAAGCTAAGCCAAATACATTATTGTATTTAACTGGGAAGGAAAGGAATGCCACAGGTCTGGTCAAGGGGAACACATGTTTAAGAGGAAGCAATGTGTGGTGTCAGGGAATAAAAAGCATCTGCAGGGAACAGAGGAAAAAGGGAAGGGGAGGAGAAAGAAGAAGGAAAATATAAAATATGAGAGAGTCTATTTTGGCTAAGTATCTAAACATTTAAGTGCTTATCTGAGCGGCTTTCTGAACTTTTGTGTAACATTCTGTTCTACAGCACCTTTACTAATGTTTCAAAGGAGAGAGGAAGAGACTCTTCTTGAAAGCAATTTGCAATCCTCCTACTCTGGAGCTACATGGCATTTTTAAAAACTATTATATTTTTACTTAACTAACTCACATAATTTGCCAGTCAGGATTCTTCAAGCTCTCACAACACAAGAGTTCACAGACCATCGAAGAGTTTCATTTTAGACAGCTTTTTTTTAATTTTTTCCTTTTTTTTTTTTTTTCAGAGTGACACCAAATACAACGTTTATAGAAAAAATGTCTCTTCTTATGAAAAATCACATCTATATGGTTTAGTACTTTGGTAAGAGCAACTCACTCATTCCAGGCTCAGTCAGATAGCTGTAGCGCTTACGTAAAGCAAGGGAGACGAAGTTCTGGCGCCGGTCAGCTTTCTCGGTCTGCAACAAAACACAGCAGGATTTAGGGCCTTGGGAATCACTGCCCCGTCTGAACAGACCAGTCCTCAAACCTCAGCAGGATGGGCTGCTTTTCGTGGCACACAACCCCACAAGGGAGAATGGATGCTTCCATTCAGCTTCAGGATGGCATGCTGAAGCCGAATTTGGGCGAGCAGGCAGGGAGGGGGCAGAGCCAGTCTCTGTTGGTGTGTGATGAGTGTCAGGCACTGCTGAGCAGGGAGTGTGGCTGCACAGAAACCTGCTGTGAGTGACCACCCTTCCGGAGCAAGCAGGGAAGGGACTGCCACCCTAAGAGTGAGCCCTCAGGTTCATTCCTCTGATTATGAGGTAGAAGAGCTTAGACAGCAGAAGCAGCTCATTATCCTGCCTTAAAGTATCTCAAAACTGTCTTAGTGCATTATCACTTCATAAACTGCTTCACACTACTAGAAATGGTGTGATATTGTTCATTCTCTGTAAAATAAACCACCTTTGGCTAGAAACAGGAGGTCAACACAAAAGACTACAGGTACAGACAACACATTCATAAGAGTGCAATTTAGACCGATTGAGTATTTCCCCCCAGATTAGTTTGTCCCGAGAACACATACACCACAATGTACAACTGGCTTTAAAGTGAATACATTAAGGACAAAAAAAGGCATGGGAAGGGATTTTTAATATGCACAAAATGCAAAGATGTGGATTAGAAAGCAGACTACTCTTGTTAACTAATAAATTGCCTCATATGTGGCTGTGTTCAGTGGCATAGCTGCTAGTGTAGTGTCTTAAATATTAATAGTCCTTCAGAGATCAAATCACTTGAATATGTGGCAAAGTTTTGTTTAGAAAGAAAACTACTATTATAGCTATATAATAGCTGGCTAGCAACAAATTCTGTTGAGATAAAGTGATGTTTTTGCTATTATTATATCTTAACACGTAAGGAATGTCTTGGTTTGAATTGTTTGGGGTTTTTTTAGCTATTCTAACCATCAGGTGACAACTGCTAATTATTTGCCACCAGGAAGAGAAAAAATTGCTGCTAGGTAAATGGGAAACATCTATGAAGTTTCTTTTATAAGATGATCTCATCTGTAACTACCTCTAATGAGTAAAACCCACTCAATTTTCTGACAATCTAGTGTTGCGGTTTCCATGAAACAGTAGATTTTTAATTCCCTGCAAATATCTGAGGTTTACTTGAAAATAGGTTTGAACACAACATTTAGAAATTGCTCTTGCCTGGTTTACTTCTTTGGAAAGAATCCAGTTTATTTACAGAGGTAAGATATTAAAGGCCACTATTGTAGCCTCAGCAGTACCTCTTTCCTTCTCAGAAATACAAGTTACCATAGCAGTGTCAGTGTTACTTCAAGAGGTAAAGTATTATCCATTGAACTCTTCTTAATTTTGCCAAAATTTAGCTTGGTCTGATATTCATAAATATATCCTTTGTCAGAAGAAAATTGGTTAAATTTTAAACTGCTTTTATTCAATGCTTGGTTTAATTTCATCATATATAATCAAGGGTTTTTCCATATTTGTGCAGTTCTACTGTTTTACAACAGACTATCAGAAAGATATAGTTATTTTTCTGTAGGTATCATTTCAGTGCCACAGTTATAAATAGCTGTTTGTTTTTTCTATAACATATGACTTTTCTTCACTAAATCTGAAGGAAATAAAAACAGAAGACAGTGTTTATATTACCTCATCATCTTGATCTGACTCTGTTTCCTTTTGGTCCCAAGATGCATTGCAGAGACAAGGAATATTATAATGGACAGCAGGGAAAAGAATATCAGGATATGAAAAGGACCAAATTGGGAGCACAAAATGCAAGCTGATTCATAAGACAAAGCAAATCCAAAATGTCAACACAAAAGAAAAAAAAAAATCTTACATCCAATGCAAATAAACACGTGACATTACTGAAAGCATAAACCTATGACTTGCAGGCTGAAGCATGAGCTGAAAACAGAATCATAAAAATTATAGGAACTTGACACCACAGTAACAAGAGACTTTAAAAGCATTCTACATACAAGAAACCAATAAAACATACATTTTAAAAGCCTTTATCATATTCCAAAGCATTCTCATTACTGACAATTCACAGGGTTTCTTTTTGACTAGCAGGAAAGAAAAAAAAAGAGACAAAAATGAAAGGAACAAAAATAAATCCAACCCAACCCTAAGGAAAATGTTTACTTTTCCTAACAAATACCTTTTTGTGTGCTGGCAGAGTGATATTCAAGTTGCAAACAGCTGTTTGTGGCAGTCCTTTTGTAGTCTTTGGTTCTTTCAAAAATGATAATCGACCACAGGGTTCCTGGCTGGTGTCTCTTACCTAGAAAAGAAATTTTGCTTCAGTGTAGTAATATGTAGTAATTCAGAGTCCTAGAGAAGGTTTCTGGAATGGTTCTCCGAATTTCTTTCTACAAGGAGCTTTCTAGTGTGTAAAGACCAGTAACACCAAGCTGGAGCTCAGCCTGAGGTGCTGAAGGAGAAAATGTTTTACTGTGAAAGAGTCAGGTCAGCTTGAAGTTCCCTGACGGCAAACTAATGCAAGACAAGGTGCTGAATCCAAGCTGAGAGTTTCATACTGGGATACTGCTGACAGGCACTGTCTGCTCACCTTCATTTTATTCTGCCATGCTTTCCTCTTCTGTTTACCAAAATGCTTTACAACCTCCTCAGCACGGCAGCTGTGACAAGGCTAAGGAAAGTGAGCACCCATTCCTGGCCATTTAGAGATGAACAGTCTGCACACACCTTCTGAAGGCTGCTCTGTAGTACAGTATGTTATTGAATGCATCTCCTTTGCTTAATCTCTCAGAAATTGTGATCTACTGATAAATATATTGGGGTTCCAATTTGAGTTTTAGTAAAAGGTTGTGAATCCATATCACGGGTATTCAGCTCCCAGATTTGCCAGCACTTCTGCTATGGCTTCAAGCACCCTCTTCATGTTATTCACTTATTAAAAGCCTAAACTTACATACCAGGAGCAAGTTAGTCCTATAGGGCTGAAAAAAGGAAGAGGGAGTGAGGGAAGGGAGGAAATCAGCAGAATCATTTAGTTTGTTTTTCTTTTACCTTGATAGAGAATGGCAGCCTATTTTCTTTGAAAGCATAAAAATTAAAAACAAGTTGCTGTCCTCCTTTAGTCAAAGGGGCCAGATTTCCATAGCAATCAACATAAATAGGTTTTCCTTCAAGAACCTATCAAAGCAAGAAATAAAAGTCAATAAAACCTCTTTAAACAGTAGATTCATGCATACAAGCATTATGATTTCCCCCAGCATAGTTCTCGAGTTTAACACAAGACCCCACTTGGTTACATTCAACAACAAATTAGAATATCACTGTGCATTATGGCAAGGTATTTTGAGTACAGGCACTTTGGAAAACCATAAGCCACCTGACTGGCTTTTCAAAAGTAAGAGTGTGTAATTTTCTTCAAGAAACAATATGTTAGTAACCATGACTTCACCACAAGCCAGTCCTACTCATGACTGTGTGTCTGCGTGGCCAATGAGAAGGAATTCCTGCTGTCTGCAAAGCCCAACCAGGGCTACTTGACAGCAGTGGGTGCAAACCCCACTGCAGACTGCACTGGGGGAGCCACTCATGTCCTCATGCTCCTGCAGTCTTGCCCTGTTTTGTTCTTCTTTAGATAAGTTTCATGACATGGCCTTGCTGTGAACCTTTATTTAACAGGGTTTGTTGTGGCTTTGCAGGAGCTGTTGCTACTTGGAAAACACATTGCCCACCTACAAAGAGGAAGCCAGCCACAAGGAATGTACCTCAATGTCTTTGCTTCTTGCAACTTCCTCAAAGTTCTCTTGTTGCTCCAAAGTTTTGTCCACTTTGTCGTCAGTCATGCAGAAGCAACGTAAATTGGATTCCACAGGGTCATTCATTTTGGCAAATATCACAAACTTTGCCATATAAGGAACGCATATTAATTCTCTATAAAGCTGTGTTGCCAGCCCAACAGTCTCTAGTACTTGGTGGCAGTCTGCAAGCCAAAATCTGAATGGGAAAAAGTAAACCATTAAATCAACTTCTCATTATGCTCCAATATTGCTTAAGCCTTAAAGAGAAACTATGTCCTGTATCCTTGGTCATTTTGCATGTGTACTGTCCTTGCAGAATTGCCAGAGCTGTAGTTTTCCTTCTACTCTCAGCAGAGGTTTAACCATCCAGAAATGGGAATACCTGGCAATGAAATGCTGACATACTTACCTGACTCTTTTCACACTGGTGTCTATTTGAAGGCTTATTTGAAGCCAAAGTCGGGAAATTGCATTTCTTATGACCACACACAATGTATATTGTAATGCGCTGATGCTTCACTCTACATTTGATTTGCTAAAACAAACACCTTCACAATACACCCAGCAAAATCACATCTCCCATTCAGGCTGAACCAAGTATGCCTGCAATGAAGTTTCCCAGAGACAGGTGTTATATTGCTGTTTTCCTCATCTTATGATTAAGAGTTTGAAGATAAGTGTGATAGAAACTATAAATAATTTATACTTTATATCAGTCTTTCCCACAATATTTCAGCCCTGATCTATTTGGTTCTTCCAGCAATTCTCTCTCTTTTCATAAAGGTTTTTATAGTTGCAATGTAATTTATTGAATGATAAACTCTCTACCTGCTATACCATGAATTTTCTCCACTAGGATATGTGATTTGCACAGATCCTGTTAAATGCCTCAAATCAGCACGTAACTCCACGAGGTCCATCAATACTAATTTCAAATCATCTTTTTTTTTTTTGCAGATGATATTTTTGTGAGGGCAATTTAATATAATTTTCAACTAAAAAGCCCACAGCCAGAAATTAAACATCTTTAATCTTTTAAACAAATACATTTTTACGAATCCTCCCTTTTTTTTAATGGGATGAACATTTTAAGCTTTCCCTTTCTTACAGAAAAAGAAAGCCCTGTGTGGCAGGCAGAGTAACAGGCTGTGTGCCTGCCAGGAGACCCCAGCACAGCAGCACAGGCCAGGCCAGAGCTTTGTGTGCAGCCCTGGATGTGCAAGATGCTGATAGGCAGCGACAAAGCAGCATCTGGGCCATTAGCACCTCACCAGCCTCATGGAAGGCTTCCAGAAAGCCAAAACACAGCCCCTCAGCCATGAGGGAATCAAGGGAAGCCCCTCCCGAGGTGCAGTTGTCAGGATCTGTTCCCATACCTGGCTGAAACATTGGTGGTGAAGGAGACGCAGTCGTTCGAAAACGTCAGCGGAGTGGTGCCCGTGATATCCTCCCACTGTGCAGGTGAAGTGCCTCCTGTGCAAACACACACCAGGGAGATCTCCTTTCAAACACTAAGCACACACAGACTGCATAAAGAATATCTCTATCTCCATACACAAAAAGAGAACCTAGACATAAATGTTCTCCAACAGCTGAGCTCCACGTTATACCTGGCATCACATCACACAAAAAAACCATGATGTAAGCAAAGAACATACCTACAAGCCAACAGCAACCCCCCCTTGATATCAGCTAGGACAGAATTACTTCTGCAAGCTACTTTTACTGACAAGGATGCTTAATAAAAAAGACTGAAATTCTTCATACTGGCTAAATATAGAACCTTATTTAATACGTGTTGGGAGAGTGCTTTTACAACGGCGTGGGGCCAGATACAAAGCTCAGGAAACCAGGGGGAGCCTTGGAAACAACCTCAGCTGGCTTTGCTCAGGAGAGCTCATCCGAACCCCAGTGGCCCAGCACACCAAGGTTCCCTTGCTGGAAAGCAGGAGCTGTGGGAGTGAGCACAGAGCTACTGCCACAGAAAGCTTTGCAAAGAGCAGGACTTTCTCCAACCTGTAATGCTACATAGGAGTCGAAGGCTGGGAGTCGTGTCTCCTTTGTATCCATTGGTTACCCCTTCTCCTGATGGAGGTGGCACAGGAATTGTCATGGTTATTGGCTTATGGAATTTTCTTCTTCTTGGCTCCACAGTGACAATGGGACTGAATGTTGCTTTGTTTCCAAGGATTTTTTTGACAATCTCTTCTGGAACTGGTTGAGCCTGTCAACATAGGGAATATACTTAAACTAGAGCTACAAATTGTTTATAGACATGCAAATTATTTTCTAAATGATAATTCTATTTTCTTTAGATTTTTCTGTAGATTTTTTCCCCCCAGGAAGTCTTCTCAAGGTGATTATTAGTGCAATTCATGCTCAGTTTTTATTCAACAACTTACTTCTGATTTCCTAATAGCTAACTGGTAGAGCTAAACCATAAATCTCGGAAAATTCCCTGCAGTGTTTGCTGAGAGTTTTTCAGAGCATTTTTGGTTTTGTTATAAATTTACAGTGATTAGTGACATTAAGTACAATTTCAAAATCCAAAAAGAGACCTATTTTGCACTTGAGAAGTGAGGACTAGACACTGTCTCCTGGAGGTGATGGACAATTCTTGCATCTCTGCCAAATGCAGATTTGTGCTCTTGAGGAACACTGCACACCAACTGACCTCTGTACTCAGTGCTTCCTGTGATTATTAGAAAAGAAATACTTGTTTGGGTCAAAATCATAAAGAATGCGTGAGGTTATAGAAGACTTATATTTTTCTACAGTCAAAAGTGACAGATGTGGTAATGGGAGTTTGCACCCATCTGCCTTTTAATTCTTTTTTTTAAACTTTCAAGTCTGTTTCAATCAAGCTGACCTGTGACTTGCTATTATTCAAATTGCAGAGAACACACAGTTCAGAGAACATGCAGTTACACTGCAGTCTCAGCAGTCACAACACTGCATACAGAGATGTCATATTTCCTTCAACTGGAGAGCTCTGGGAAGGCAACTATATAACCAGAAGAGCAAAACTTCCATTTTCTCAAGATTAATTATATTGAAATGTGAAATGTCTTTAACAGAAATTTTTCAGTGTGAATTTCAAGCACTGCAATCCAAACCAGCATCTCTTTTCCATGAACCCATCAGACTTGTCATACTATTAAGGGAATTTTAAGTGATAACTAACTGAACTCAAAGATGCCTCCAATTCCTACAGAATATTTCTCCACTTTCTGTGCAGTTTGTTTAAGTAGAGTTTAAGCTATTTGCTCTTCCCAGGTTTCACCCCTAGGAACACCAGTGGTGAATGTCCTAAGACATGCATGGGAGGTTTTTACCCAGTAACAGCTGGCAAACAGCTGCATGTAATCCCTACCAAACACATTCCCGTGGCAGAGGGCAGCCCAGTGACCCTGTTCACAAGCTGCTGCTTTGCCACAGGAGACAGGGACTGCACAGTGGCTGTAGAGCTGCTGGGGCTGTGATGGCTCCAGGTCTTTTCTTTCCTCTCTCCATTCCTGGGATGCTAAGCAATAATCATGGGGGTAATCCAAGGGGAGCTGGGCTTTTGCCACAGGGAGGAGGACTGTGCCTGGGGGACACTGAGCATGCCCAGGCAGATTGGTGCCAACTCAGACCTCAGGTGTGAAAAAGCCCCTTGTCACAACCCACTGCTGAGGAGCTGCAGGCTCTGTCGCTTCCAGTCCTGTGCATGAAGACAGGTGCACAAGAGATGCTGCAGGTATGAGCACTAAAGCACCTTTACCTGGAGCCCCACACGGATTCTCTTGGTCAGAGCCCCCTCGGGGAAGGAGGCCTGGACCCGTGGCACCGTGGTGCTGCTCAGCACCCCGCCCTCAGGGCCGATCTGGTTACTCTCCTGCTTGATGCGCGAAACCACCGCAAAGTACTGCGGGAAATCCTTGGTGACGATCCTGCAGATCCGCTTCTTCTCCAGCTCCTCCACGCTGTCCAGCTCTGGGGGCACAAGACAGGTGAAATGTTCAAGCATCTCCTGCCCAGGTTCATCCCACAGACATTGAGATGATAGGCTTTGGATAAGCCTTAAAATGCCTAAGAAGGTTGGGGGGGGTTATAATTATTTATTTACTACAGAAATAAAATAAGCCATTCAGTGCTAACAATTATCAAACTTTGTTTTTTCTGTGAACTTCTGTATAAATCTTGACAATGAGGGCCAACAGCAATAGACAAAAAGACTTGGTACAACACCTTAGTAGTCAGGTGTGACAGTCTCTACAGTAGCAGCTGCCACAGAATGGCAGATTTGTCACACAGCATAGAAGTCCAAGGAGGGCTGAAGGAGATGCTCAAGCTTCTTCCCCCTCTCATTTCTACCTGATCTTTCTATGCATACCTTCAAATTATTCCCAGCCTCTTTCCCCATATAGTTCTGACATACAGAAAACCACTGGAGATCACAGGCAGTTCATGACCCATCTCCCTTCGTGTCAGGTGTGCAATCCAGAGCTTGGCCACCTAAGGCACTTGAGACTTATTCCCAGTTATTTCCTAAAATGGCATCCAAATATCCTGACCAGACACCAAGCTCTCCATGAAACTGTGGAGGCAACAGAGCTCTATCTCCCAACACTACCAGTGAACTAATAGCAAGCTTCCCGCAGTGTGCCCCTCAGTTCCTAGAGAACCTTAATGCATCCTCAGACACAACTGAAACAGTCAGGTCATCAACCATTAGTGCTCTGAGCCACATTTCCAGTTTGTAGGGTCACCAGGGCTCAGAAAGCTGCATAGAGTACCTATCCCAATTAATTAGTTAAGCACATATGCACTGGAGAAAAGTCTGTGATTCAACAAAAATGTAACTACTTTTGCAACTATATGTGTGTGTATGTGTGTTTATATATATAGATATTTTTTTTCCACTGGTGAAACCTCTAATGCATTGGTGAAATCCCTGTGATATAAACACTAAACATAAATGGAGACAATTATGTAACTGTCATGCATTTCTCCTTGAAACTTCTTGCACTTGCCTTTTTATCTCTTGTAATTAGGTTTCATTGCAGCACTCCACAAATTTCAGCTCTTATTTTACTCCTTAAAAAGGGAACCTCTAAATAAAGTTTGTTTCTCAAAAGATGACATTTTTATCAGATCTAGCAAAAGAAAGCAGGAAGACCAGAAAAAATACTAAGACAAAAGACACTTGTAAAATACTATGTGACTGAGACATTTTCCTCCTCTAAACATGTAAGCTCAACTACAGCTCCAAAAGGATTAAAATGCAAATTTGGTAAAATGTCAGTTTTCCATTTTAAAACACTCAGCAGGTAGTTTGGATTAATCACACAGTGTTGCTGTGGATCATATATACCTATCAGAAGTGAATAATTTCTTATCATAATGTCAGCTTCCATTTACTTTGACTCAGAGATTGGTATCTGAAGCCCTCTAATGAATTAGGCACTCTGCCTGCAGCTTCTGGAAGCAATGGCTTGTACAGGAGACAAACTGGATTCTTAAACTCCCAGGCAGGTAAAATCTTGACTGGTAAACTCTAATCATCTCCTGTTTGTTGCTAGAGAAAAAAATCCACTGTAAAATGCTCACAGAGGTGAAGGAGAATTAAAATTCTCCTGAAGTAGAGAAATAGTGATTTATATAAGAACATTTCAAAGCCCTTTGAGCCTGGCAGGCACTCTCCTTCAGTGGAGGAAGAGGGGAAGATAAGAGTGGTAGAGCAACAGTCAGGCATGGAGAGGAGTTGAACTATATATAGGGAGGTTATGTTTGGGTAGTACATATGTAAGCCTCTATATGAAGTTGCCCTCTAACAGAAGAAAAAAAAAAAGATGATGAGCAATCAAACCATCTCTCTTACTGCCCTGAGAAATGCAGCGTTAGCATAGGAAAATTAATGAAACAGGGAAAACTAGTCCTGGGAGAGGTCACGTTTCCCGAACACACCGCATGCATTTTACAGAGGGAGATATCATCATTACTATTTTCCCCAGCTGCTGACACTTCATTCCTGGGCAAAGTGTGTTTCCATGGTAAACCTTGAAGCATTTTTTGGTTAGGTGGTTGGGTTTTGGAGGGAAGGGGGTTTTAGCCACAGAGAATTATGCTATGCACCCCATCTTACAGAAAGGGACAGCGAAGCAGGGAGAAGCAAAGCAGAAAGGTTAGTGGCAGAACTGGGAACAACCTCCCAGTGTCACTGTCTCCCGGGCTTGTGCTAACAGCCCAAGAACACTTACAGCCATTCAGCTTCAGCGAGTCAAGAGAAAGGTACTGTGAATATAAAGTGCAGAGAGGTCTTCTACTGCCACCCATTATGGTACACTCATCCTGTGATGGCCTGGTGGGAGTGATGGAGGAGAGAGGAGATTGGGAAAGGAGAAAGAGGGAGGAAAAGAACATCACACCTCCCCACCCTTTGGTGCACGCTACCACATGAACGTTAAAGCTCCTGGATGGGAGAAGAGAAACCCAGCCATGCCCTCCAAGGTCAGAGAGGGACCTCATACAGGCTGCACCAGGCCAAGGAAAGCAATCACACCAGTTCTCTCTGGTGAGAGGCAGTTGTGGATCAAGTTCATTCACATCTAATACCTTCCTTTTTTTACTTTCAGATAAGGTAACACAGAGCAAGGTAACACAGAGCAAGGTAACACAGAGCAAGAATCTTCTGACTTGAAACAGAGTAAGACAAGTCACAGAACAGCTGGCTGTTTCATGAGCTTCAAGGTGTCTTTGTGTGTATCTGGTTTCCCTTGCCAGGGCCTCAAAAGAATTTTGCTAGCACTGAAAAAGCAAATCTCATCCGTTCCTCCCAGACTGAACACCTCTCTGAGTTGTGCAACCCTCCCTCAGACCTGGCCAGAAGCAGAGCTGACCTTGTCACCATGCACAGACCACAGGGTGGGGTGAGCACAGAATCCATCAAGGCATTGCTGCACTAAAAGCATGGCACACAGCAGGCAGCTTCCACATGGAGAAAAATACAGAAGGTGGAGGCAGGCAGAGCACATGGCAAGGGACAAAGAGAAACTGAAGGCAGGAAGATGCTGGTAACCAGAGCCAGCCTCAGTGTTTCACACACATGACCAGACACTCCCAGTGCCACAAGGATGTTTCACCCTCAAATAAGGCAATGTTCTTTATGTCCATTTTTGTGCAGACTTTTATCTTGCCATTCACAACATAGTTTAAAAGCAGTATGTTTAAAACCTTTTCTTGGAAATGTGGCAAAATCACTGCAGAGTGATTTATGGTGGTATTTAAAACTTCAGGTATAAACAAAGTCACACTCAGGTTTGATCTGTCAATTCAGTTACGCAAAAACTCCTGCTTCCCATCTGAAACCACACTGTGCAGCTGCAAGCATACTGTAGCCACAAGCATTTGCATTTCTTGGCTCACTCACTAGTTTGCAAACGACTTTTAAAATTTAGCTACCCCAGTGTGAGCATTTGCACCCACAATTTGTCTATGGGTACCTCTAAAGGGTGCAGGAATGTAAAAAGCAAACACAAGTTATATCAAAAAGGAGTCTGTCTGAAAATGTAATGTATTTACCAATTACTAGACAGAGAGCTTCCTCCTAAAAAAATAATAAATTCAAAAAATACATATATTTTATTTGACAAAAGTATAAATAAATGCAATATGGCCAAGAGCTGTGAATTGCTACCCTTGTATTTGAAGCCACACTGCTCCTACTCCTAAAATGTCAAGTTGCCTGTATTCCCCCAGCCCTGTATTTGCCTAAGTACAGCACCATCCTTAAAATAAAACCTATTTAAGCAGAAACCTGACTGCACCAAAGAAAATAGGGCTCTTTGCATCATGGCTCATTGTTCTCTCACGATAATAACCCAAAAGTTCTGCTGTTATTTAATCCTGCATTAGCCCTGGAGCGGTGCCTCCTGCCCGGGAATATTTTGGGTCTAGGACGAGGTTTCCCAGCAGATGGTGCTGCTCCCAGCACAGAGCAGGTTTTCGGCAGTCCCCACGCAGGGCCAAGAGCCAGGATGTCCTTGCTCCCATCCCTGCTGGCTAAGGGAGAGAGCAAAACAGGAACAGCAGAAAGAGGAGCAAACTGCATCGTTAAAAGTCGGTGTATGAGGGAGCTGTGAATAAAGGTGTGATTGCCCTCCCTCACTCCACGGGTAGGAAAGGACTTGTGATCACAGCAGGTCTGACAGAAAATGGACCAGCTGCTTTTAACAGAAAATGGGCACTCCTGCAGCAGCTCGTGGCACTTAGAGATGATTATGCAGATGAGTTTTCTTGTAAAGACACACTAAATTTCTCTAGATGACTACATGGCTGCTTTTAATTTAAATTTAAGCTTGCTTCTGCCTCCAGAGTTCATACCTGAATAAACTTCTTCCAAAGTCATGGCTTCTGAGATGCAAGGTATTCCCCCAGAGCCAAGTCTAACTGTGGTATTTGGTAACAAACCAGTAAAAGTTCTGATGAAAAAAAAACCAACCCACTCAAATCTACAAATTTGTAATTTTTTGCTCATTGCTTGGAAGACCTTTTATACTGAAATGGTGTCATTTAACTAGAGTGGAATTTTGTCAAAACCCTTACACTGTTTTAATGCAGGGTGGGTTTTTCTTATTTTGTTTTCTTAGCTAGAGAAGTATTAAGCTAAAATGAACTGAACAAGTAATCAACACAGTGGATGCATCTCCAATATTTTTTCTCCTTTTCGTCTCACAAATGATTGCCTGGATTTGTAAAAGCCATTCCTGAGGTTTGGCTTCTAAGGTGTCAAATATTTTCACTCCAACAGAATAATGTCCATCATGCTTTGTGTGATTACTTGGCTGTACTTACACCCACTAACCTCAAACAGCAGTTCCCTAGAAGGAAAGAGCCACCTGAAACCCTCAGTAGATCAGAAAGTTGTCCTGTGGCTCCAAATTGTGAAGATTTTTATTTTAGGCTCTAAGTACTTTATGCCCACCTCTCTCAAAGTATTTTTATTTATTGAGCTCATCTCTGTAAAATGTCAATTCATCCCAGTGTGAACTCTTTTCATAAGTGCTGCAAACTGCAGCACTTCAGAACAATATTTCTGTGCCCAGATTTTCTATTCCCAAATCAACCTAAGCTCAGTTTGAAAAAGCACATGAAGCAAGTAAGCAAGCTGCTGATCAGTGCTGACCACCTCACCCCTGACAAAAATACCCAAACCATCACTTCTGATCCCATGCCAGTGTGCAGAGAAGGAGGGGCAGTACTGAGATTTTTCTTTTTCAAATTCTGCAACTACTGCACTCAATCCTGCAGCAATCATACCTCCCTAAGCTGTATTATCCTGGACCATGCCCACCTCTTGCCTGTTCCATTGCTTTTAGGCACCCTTCAGTCATGAGGTTTATTTTATTTTTCCAAACCCACTGACAAAACATCTACAGTGTTTCTGCGCTCCTGTTTGGTTGGTTTTATTACATTTATTTTGAAATAAATAGTACAAGAGATCATCATGTAACAAGCAGATCTTTGCTGTTGCTCTGTTTGTACAAGCTCAGGTGCAGTACAAATACTTCAAAGTGAAGCCTTTCCTGCTGTCCCCATTCCCAGATGACCAGGAAATCCATAAAAATGCTGAATTTCAGATGTCTGGGGAGACCCTCACAAATCTCCTCGTTCCCAAGGCACACCTTTTGCTGAGGCTGCCCTTGTCAAACAAGGAGAGGACAAAATCAAAGGCAGAGCTCCCCCACAGATACCTCTCAGAGCTGCCCTTCACAGCCTCATCATTTCCTTCACATGCTTTCGCTGATAATGAAAGAACTTTCCTGCAGCTTGTATCTTATCACACTACGACTTTCTGTAGGTTATCCAGGGAAAATCCTGTGGATAAAGCCTTACAGAAAACCAAAAGTTCACACCACAAAGTGTTTCATTCACACTCAGATGCAAAGAGCTCAAGCAATGGTTTATCAGCACAAGTACTGAAAAATGCTTGCTAGGAGAAGAAAGCAGTGGTGCCAAGGAATCACTGCAGCCCCACAGCCTGGCTTTGCCCATGATTTGTATTCAGGGACCATCTGTGACAGCATCTTCTGATGGATTTGTACAGCTGGGTCCCCTCATCTCAAGGGACTCTCACACCAACAGCAATGTTCAAGCAAAACAAGGGAACCAGACTTGCCAGACAGGCAACAGGGAGGCAGGTTGTGTACTAGTGGGAGGCAATCTCTAACAGCACCATTTGAAATAAGAATGCTCTGTGGGCCGAGCTCTGTGTCTGTGGGAAGGTCCAATGCAGCTGATATTGACACTTCATTGTTGGTTTGGAATGACCTTCTCATGGCCCTGCCTGAGCAGCAGAGACATGTGCACTTCCAGCTGGGTGTTATTCTCAAATTCATGCTGTAAAGCAACTGTGCAACTCTGCTTAAACCTGGCAAGACTTCAGACCAAAATTCACCACTCATTTCAGGATGTCTCCAGGCCACTGTGGAACAGTTCCTCCTTCTGCTCTTTCCATCAGTTTAATATGGAACACACACTGTACTCCCTGAAGTCAGACATCCCCTGCACTGTGTTACTTTAGTTTGCTTTAGTCAGCCCATGTTAGCATGCCTTCACAAAGGCAAGGCTTGCTAAAACTTTGAGAAAATATTTACCTTCATCCATGCCATTGAGTATTTCAGTCAAGTCTTCATGTTTGCTGTCATACTGGTGCTCTTTCCATGTTTCACCGTTCTCACTTCGGAGCACGATCAGTTCTCTTTCCTTGCCTCGCATTGATCCAAAATGTGGGATTTCCACTATGACAGGGCTGGAGAAAAAGGAATCATGTTATTTTTAACCCTGTATTTCCTCACGGCCCTTAATTTCCTATGGGTACTTAAGAAAACTACAGTCATTTTAAATAGTTAACACTGTTACAGTAAAAATGCTTTTAAAATTGCCAAAGCTGCACAATCCTTTATCATTTAAACTATAATTAATGGATAAATTGAAAAGACTAATATATAGTTTGTTTTTAGTGCAAATATTTTGAAATAAATAGTGACAATTTTTAGTAAAGGAGAGTTCTCCCTGTTCATTTATCCCAGGGTGATCCAACCTGCCTCCAGCACACACAGCACTGCTGACTTCCAACTGGCATTAGCATAGTCAACATTCGGATTTGGCTCAGAGAGTTTGAAGGGACAAAGTCAGTTCAGAAGCAGTCTGGCTATCCCAAGGCATGCAACAGCCACTGACTGTAACAGGAACCATGCATTTATGTAGATTTTGAACTTCAAACTAAGTCCCAAAGTTTTCAAAGCTCTCCCTGGCTCTCTGTTGATGCAGCTCCTGTGAAATAAAAGAGACTGTTTTTCTTTAGCTCCACTTTCTGGTTCTCATGCCCAGCATCACAGCTGCAACCTCTGCATGGCAAACATCACTGGGGAATCGTTAGATCCTTTCAGAATTTCTCTGGGTTGAACAACATCACGACCACATTTATATTAGTTACTGTCAAACATTTTGGGGGGAAGGAAAGGGAATGAGAAGGTGGTTAATAATACACCTATGTCACCAGACAATGTACCTTCAACAGAGGACTGCAAGTGCATTACTGAACACTTTGTATGAACAACCGACAGAAACCACCATTCACTTCATGTGCCATTCCTCAACAAAACAGACACTTTTGCCAAACACTTCACAGGCAGGATATGCATTTTAAAGTATGCTAAGACAAACCGACTAAAATCACACAGTAAGTGAACATTTATGGATTATGCAGCTTTAAGACATTTAAATAGACAGTATCATTATTTTCCTACAGAGGTTGTAAAGGGTTTAACTGCTTTGTAACAACTTGGTTAAAAGCAGAGTCACAGGATGGGAGAAATGAGCAGCATTTCTGTGGTACTGTGCATCTGCCAGGTGTTGAGTGTATTAACCAATCCATCACTTGAGCATGAAATCACAACAGCCATCATGAGGAAAAACAAACTAGCTGGAAGCCCAGTTTGCACATTAAATTCCCAGGGAGAACAGTCAGTCTTTTTTTTTCCCCATGAAAATGATAAAAAGAGTTTAATTAATATATATTTTAGATGCTTTTAGGAACACCCAGTCTATTTTTCTAGTCTCAAGTCCTTTAACAAAAAACCAGGAATGTAGCTGCTCTCTCCCATTGTGCACAGCAAGGTAATACCAAAAATTCAAATACATTGCTTAAGATATTTACTCTCTAGTTCAAAAAGAGCACAAGCTGAAAACTAATGCTGTAGTACAATCTTTGCAGGCTAATATTTCAGATACTGTCTCTGTAAATATTTAGAAACCACACAATTTTGTGCATGACATTTAACAAGAATACTCAGTGAGAAGGTATTGAACAGGTTTGGAACACCAAACACTCACCAATATTTTGAAAACTTAATGCAGTAAATTTCACAATATGGTTTGAAAACAACAGTCAAAAACATATGGAAACATTCTTACATGTTTAGACTATACACTGCAGCCCCTTTGGGTAGCATACTTGGCTTTGTAAATTTATTTTAACAAGATGCCTCTTGCAGGTTGAAAAGATTAGTATTTCTCCAATCTTGCTGAATGAATTCATTCACATGATAACTTTTTATTCTGAATAATCTTTCATAAGTAATAGACTTTACGTGTTCACATTTTACAAATGCTCTTCCCAAAACAGTCTCACTTGAGGCCTGTAAATACCTTCTCTACCACAGGGTTGAACTTAAAGGACTGCCACTGTGTATTAAAATGTATTTAATGCAGTAGAAACACTTCAAATTTAAAAAATTACAGAAGCACAGAAGTTATGAAAGCAGAATGCTGGCAGTGAATTTTACATGCCTATAAGCACAAGGTAGTAGCAGAGCTATAGTAAATCAAGCCACTATGATTTTCTTTCAGTGACATAAATCAACTGAAAGCTTTAGGAAACTTAAAAAAAAATAATGGGAATAACAAAAAATTGGAAACAAAAGAAAAACTGTAGACATTCTGTATCTTTTCCGTACATATCCTACCCAATAAATTTTGTTCCTTGTGGACCAAGCTGCAGGATTCGGCTAACCATGCTCTCACCCTCATTTAGAGGGGGAGGACTTTTAGGAAGATGCAGTTTACTGAATAACATCCATGCAGCAGGAAGAGAAACGAGAAGGGGAAATTAGGAACAAGCTGTCATTCCCGACAGAACCAGCAGTTTACACCAGGGTGCCACTCATGGTAATGAACAAAATTTATAATTAGGAAAAAAAAGGCCACATCATAGTGGATTGTTTCCCCTATTTTAAGCTTTAAAAATAGTCAGCTCCTAGCACTGGTACTGCTCATACCACCACTCTACAGTAGGTGCTCCACCTTCACTCCAGGTGGTTTTGCTCCACAAGACGGAGTCAGGCAGCTCCCAGCAATTCCAGAGGGAGCCGTGCACAGGATAGGAACAGAGCTCAATTTCTGGGTCCCTGTGGGTGTCTCTAGGACAATTCTTTGTGATAGTGCTGCTTCTCTAAATACTCTACAAGCAAGAGGGTCAAAACCTGCTCTGAGTTTTCAGTGTGTGACTCCTCCTGACTTCAAAGGCAGGGTTGCATGAGTAGATGGGGGTGGGACCTGGCCTTCCCATGGCTTTCCTTACCTTCATCTCCATCCTGAATCATCGAAGAGGCAAAACTCTCCTTAAATTGCAAGGGTTCTTTCCAGAAGGAATGGCAGGTTGGCATTTTTTAATGTTTTAAGTAGCCTGTGTTATGTGCTCAGATGAGGTAGAGTCAATGTTTAACTACTTAGATCCAGAGGATAAAGGCAATGAAAGGTGCAACATGAGTGTAAACAATTAAACTCACAGAACAACTCACCCTAAAAACTGTGCCCCTGCTGGCCCCATTTCTACAAGCCGACTTGCCAATCCTTCTCCTTCAACCATGGGTGGTGGGCTGGCCAGCTTGTGTCTCTTGACCAGGCGGCAGGTGATGCGGGTGGGCGCCGTGCACTTCCGCGGGGGGATGATTATCCTCATGCCATGGTGCCGACTGCCCCTCATCGAGCCCCCACGAGCATCCACCATAAAACTAACCAGGAACCTGCAGGAAAAAGGAAACACATCAGTGAAAACGGCCATAAAACAGGCAGAAGATCAACAAAAAGTCAGCAGACGCAGACTTTGAAACATCAGAAAAGTCATCCCGATCCCAGCTAAACTAAAAAGAACATGAAGATCCTCTTAAAACTTGTACTTACATGTTAACTACTGGTTATCAAAAACAGGAATTGCTAAAGCTCTAGCAACATCATGGCAAAATGACCGGGTTCTACTGAGCAATTTGGATTAAAAGTGTGCACAAGTAGTGTATTAGTAGTGGTTTGTTAGAATTTTAAAACATCCCTTTGTTGTTGTTAGCTCTACTGTCCACAAATGAGAGTAATTAGCCTCACATGCATAAAACAACCAGTGTAGAAAAAGGAGAATCAAAAATGCTTATTATTTTTGGAACCTACATCTTTAAAACCTCCTCACTGTCTCATTTGCAATATTCCTGATGGCTGCCAGAGCAAATGCCAGCACCATGGGTGACAGTCAGTCCAGGCTACTAAGGGCTTCCACTGATGGGGAAGAGAAGTGATGACTACCAAGTACATAACTTCCTTTAGGCTGTTGGCTCCCTGGAGGAAATCATGCCATTACTTCTCTTTGAAGATCAGATTCATTAGCAAAAAAAGAGACATTAAAGAAAAATTGCACTTGCTAGTGTCATTCCAATGCATAATTTTCCATTTCTTAATAAAGAAATTATATTTGTAAATGATCAGTGGTATATTTTTGAATAAAATCCTTTCTAATAGCAAGGGAATAATTAAAATTAACAATTAATATTAGAATAGCTTCAGGTAGAAGATGCAGTAACAGGCCAGTACAGATTTTGTTTGTTCCTTCTATATGATAGGAAGACACTGACATAGCTGACACATCTGTCATGTGGCTTCACTATTTTCAAGGCTGTTGCCTAGAAAACTCTCAGTTTTTAAGATCTAAATCTTCACATGACTAACAGGTGAATCCATTCAATTTCCTGGTTCCTGACACTAAAGTGAACTAAGGGTGTCAGCCAATAATCCAGGGGATTGTGATAGTTCTTGGAAAAAAGCCCCCAAGTGCCCTGAAGTATGGCTGGGAATTTGTGCAACACAGCTCCAATTGCTTTGAGACAGCAGCAGCTGACAGGCACTGGCCAGGCCTGCAAATAAACTGTATTCAGAAGTCTGGCCAACATGGGTGGGAAAAATCTGCACAAAAGCAGGAGAGAAATCAAAATTTGGTATTTAGTGGTCTGCAGGAGAGAAGCAAGTAGGGACACATGATATAAATATAGGAAGTACAATGGAATTGTGGTCCAGCTGAATTCCAGATCAAGAAATTGCTACATCGCCTTTCTTCAAATTAAATTGCATCAGTAAAGATGGGGAGGTTAAACTGCTCTCTGAAATGACCCTAGCCCAAATTTGTAATTTCTCATGCCCCAGAGACTTTACAATACTAAGGCATGATATTTCACAGTAGTTTTCACACAGAAAAACTGTATCCACATTCCATTTTTCTCTCCTAGATAAATGCACTGTACACTCCAACAAATCCAAATGTTGCCACTAGGGTATCCCAGCTCCTCACAAGAGGAATTGTTTCAGCAGGACAGGATCTCCACTAACCAAACCCCTTCCATTAATATTAGATCTGTGTCAAAACCAATATGCTTTATCTTTAAATAATATACTCTAGAAGTGATTATAATCTTAGTATTTATGGATGCTTTGCTGGCCTTTTAAAACATGCATGGTTTCTGTCTGCAGGGGAGATGGGGTTTTTTCAGAATGGAAGTGTGCAGGGTGGAGGGATGCCTGGCTGGAGCATCACCAGGGCTGAAGCTGCAGCAGCTCCAGGGAGGCACAGCTGGTCAGTGCACCATGGAGGAGCCTCCTGGGGAGCTCAGCAAGGCTGGGCTTGGCCTGCTGGCTCAGCACAAAGCAATGTTTTTGGAGAGCTGCCTATCATGTACATGGTTAGTGGCTCATTAAGCCACCTCAGAATAATAATGAGAAGGAGGCTTTCATCTAATGCAAAAATGACAAAATTACACTCAAATAAGATGCTGTCTTCTGTACCTAAACTATTTAAATGATGAAAAGTATGTAAGAGTGAATTGCCAAAAATCTCTAGGCACCTAAATCAACTGTCTTAAATTAACAATTAAAAAAAAAACCAGTACAAGTTAAAAGTAAGTGCCTACAAAAATCAAGTCCCTGAGTTACCAGGGATGTTTAGGCTGTAGATTTTAAGGTCAGTCCAGCCTTGGCAGCCTGGAGCTTAGCACTGCTACTGCACACTGCTCACAGCAAGGGTAAATAACCCTTAACATGAGCCTGTGGCCCAGTGCAGGAACCAGCCCTTCCAGCTTTGGTGTCTGCACCACTCTGCAGCCTCCAGGGCAGACAAAACCTGCAGCAGAGCAGCCTTTATGCATATTGCTCCCAGAGAAAGGCAATCATTGTCAGCAGCATATTAATGAATTATTTCCTTGTTTAATTTTCCGATTAGTAACTTACCGTTTAAAAAAGTAACAACAATTTCAAACAGTGTTTCATGCGCTTTCTATCTAAAAACATTAGTAGCTGATGCTTACCTAAATTAATGTTGCACTAATAATGGAAACTACAGTATGACCTCTAAAACACAACGCTAAAGGCTAATGAGCATTTCTACTTGAATACATGGAAGGGATGAGGATGTGGTTGGATGCACTACAAACATCTACACACACTCTGTGGGAAAAAAGTTTAAAAAAACAAAATAAAATGAGGATTCACAGAAAGCACAGAGTTATCACCTTGAATCATACTGGGGGAGTGGAGAGGAATAGCTGCAAAATAATTTAGAAAGCAAATGGGAAAATTAATGTAAGATAATTAGAGGCAAGCAACAGAAAATATCAATAACAAGTGCAAAGAAAAAGTAACAATCAGAAAAATAACAAAAGCAACATGTTTGAAGGCCAGCTTTAGAAATTATTTGGCTTTTGCTTCACATATTGTGACATATGTAATATAAAATGTTACACATGGAAAAAAATCTGAAAAGGAGGGTTCATTTAATTAGTCAGCACAACTCCGTAAGTTCTCTGGAAAATGCAGAAGCACATGGAGAAAAGCATTTGCAGTTTACTCAGTCAGCAGAGAATGTATTGCAACAAAACCTCTTCAATGAATTCCAAAAACATGCTCCTCTGTGCCATGGAAAACCAGTTCTTGCACTTTTCTACAGCAGTTTATTTTCCAAAGCATAATGTATGAATGTCTGTGTGGCAGGATGCTTCAAAGGAGTATCAGTCCATGCCATCCATTGCACTACTGTCAAAAATGAGCTCTGTGTGTACAGCAGGTTGAAGTAAACTATATATAGTTAATATAATTTAAACTACATATAGTTAATACAATTTAAAATACAGTAAACTATAATGAAACTGGTTTATTCTACCCTGCAAGACTGGACTCAGTATTTCTGAGTTTTTCAATATTGGAAGGCAGTGTGGCACACTTTCTTTCAGATAAGAAAATGAAGGAGTTAAAGGCAACATGAAGACAGCACACCCACATTTTACTTTGGGAAAGCTACAGGAGTAAGCTCACATCTGACAGCTGAAGGACATTTTGGTGAGGGTCTCCACCCTTCCAGGGGCCTCAAGATTCATTATGCATTTCGATGTACTGCTTACAAAACCCTTTGACCCTGTTCAAAATATATGCTGGCAAAACAACTTCTCTGAACTCAAGAAGAAAAACATAAAACATTCTCTTGGCTTAAAAAAAGGAAAAACCAGAAGAGTTGAAATCACTGCCAACAATTTCTACTTTCTTCTCCTTTCACTGATACACTGCTGGATCTGCACATCCTGCTCCCAGAATTCCCCTCCTGCCTGGGTTAAGAAATGAGAACAAGCACTGATGCTTTCTTCTGACAGTGGGCAAATGGGGAAAAGGGTGATGCAAGGCAGCAGTGGTGCTTGGGGCACAGCACATGAGGGAGCCCTGTGAGGACAGAGATGGCAAAGAGCAGTGGGGTCAGAGCCTGGCCATGGGGCCACCACACCACAAGGGCTGACAGCCCCTGCCCATGGCCACAGACAGGGATGAAGCACCCCAAACAAGCACAAAAGGATTTGCTGTTCAGGAAAAGACTGGCAGAAGAGATGTGAAAAGTCATGATCCTCTGCATATCAGATGTGCTGAGGTACTGGAAGATTAGAAGGGAACTTCTGTTGATTGCCTCTCGGTGAAGGTAACTGGGAAAATCAAACAGGATCATATTATAATATGGGGCACAACTGAAAAGTAAATAAACAATGAGTGAGGTTTGGGGTTTGTTTTTTTCTAACAAAGGAACTGAATTCTCAGAGCATCATTTCTGATGGACTTTCTATGTCAAATAAGAAATGTAATGGGTCAGAAAAGTCTTCCATGTTTGGAGAATATTTTGGTTTATGCCCGTTTGGAGGATATCTGTCCTCTCCGTGCCATGCAGCCCCACAGTTTGCTCCCCTCTGGGCAGCAGCTTCAATCACCTCTGCTTTAGAGGGGGCTCATGTACCAGGGGAGCAGATCTTATGTGAAAGCTCCCATGTCCACAGAATATATGTTTTGGAGGACTGGAACCACTGGTGAACATGCTGAAGACCTAAGGGCAGGCAAGTATTATCCCAGAGGACTGGCAGAGTGAAAACATCAGACCTCTCCTCTATCAGGATGATAAGAAACCAGAAAATTTTAGACCAATCAGTCTAACCCAAATTACCAGGAAATATTCAGGAATAAATTATTTAATAATCATTCTGTGAGGGCCTAAAGGATCAAGGTAATTCATCAAGATATTACGCCTTGCCTACCACCAGTCTCAAAATAAAAACAAACCAAAAATATAAGTGCCAAGAGCAATTCATGCCAAATTAATTTTAATTCCTTCTTTGATGTGTGGAAGTACTGCCTTGGTACCTCAGCAAGCAATGGAGGAACAGTACAGATAAGGCAAGTGCAGGATCACCTCAGAAGTTACCTCAAAAGGGATACCATCAATACTTCCCTGTTACACTGAAAGGGAACTTCAAGTGGATATTTCACTGTGCTGTCTTGGCACAGGTACTAGGCTAAATGTCTTCATGATTTCAATACAGAAGAAAGGTCTGAAAAGTCTTTGGAAAATAGGATCAGAATTAAAAGCTCTCTTGTTAAAAAAATGGAAAAAGGGGCTGGAACCAACAAACTGAAATACCATAGAGACAAATGCAAACAGAGAGAAGAAACCAAACACTTAAACACAACACCAGCAAAAATTAACCAAACTTCAGGATTTCAGAAGAGAGCCAAGAAATTCTAGCAGATCACAAACATCCACCAACAGAAACTGAAATTGCCAAAAGGATAACTCTCATTATCGGTGGGACTGCTTAAGTGTGCCATGAGTCAGACCAAAGAGGTGGCGATGGATCCTGGCTTAAAAAGAAGCTCTCATCAAAGACGGGAGAGCTGGGGCAGAGCAGCAGGAATGTGCTGAAATGGGGAAAGCACCACCTAGGAGGGTCTAGGACATTTTAGTCTAAAAAACAGGATTACATGCCTTCTGACATAGAAAACTACTGTTAAGAGATCAGTAAGATATTGTTCTCCATAGCCACTATGGATATGACAATGGATATCCACTGTGGATAAGAAATAGGCTTAGTCTGCAGCAATGAAATGTTAAGCTGACCATTAGGGGAGGAAATACTATAACAAAAGATAGTGGACTTGTGAAACTGGAGGTCTACAGAATTCCTTATTTTTAGCAATTATTAGGACATTAAAGGTATTTCAGGAATGGCTTGGCTACATTTTATCCTACAGTAAAGCAAAGGGTTGGGCTACCAGCTCTCTCAGGTCCTTCACCAATGCACCATTCCATGATAACCAAAGTCTTCAGCTTTTCATACTGCGAATCTTGACGTTTTAATGCTAGCTGACCATATGCAGTGTTTCATCAGCTTGAGACCTAAAAATCCACTGCTGTATAGATCTGTTCAGCAGATGCAGGTGCTGATGTGCATTGTGGGACTGTAGCTTTAGATCTGTGGGGCTTGCTGTATTGGAAATGAAATATTTTGGTATGTGCTGCATTCATTTTTATGATAAGAATGTAATTAGTCACAAAATGGGGAAGTAAATTAAAATGGATATGAGATCTTATGTCCTGATCTCAAAAACTAAACAACAAATATTTACACTAGACAATCTAATAATATGCAAAGATTACTTACACATTCATTTGCAAATTTTTACAATATGCATTCAGACATCACTACTACTGCATTTTAATCAAGTCGGTGTGGCACTGTCAAGAAGCACCTAAATTACAGTGATGACTCATAAGTAAACAAATAGCACCACTAAAACCAAACTACAGATATTGGAGACTAGGCAGGAGCTTGAAGGTATAAATAAAATTAGAGAACAAATTAAAGCCCCCCATTTTTTCCTGTATAAAAGAACAGAAAGCATAAGATTCTGTTTCTGATTTCATATTCTAAATAATTTCATACAATGCAAACAAAATCATCTTATGACACTTAAAGCAAAGCAACTTAAGCAACAGAAAAAGCAAAACAGGACTCTCAAAGAGAAGCTTGTGGAATTACAGTGTTTTGGCATTCAGAAAATTAAGTGCAGAAGCAAGTTTCTGGTTTGATATGCAAGAATTTAGACTGACTCCTGTTAATAAGCACCCTCCTTGAAGTCAGTGTGAATTTTGCCACTGGCTTCAAATGGAGCAGGAACAGACATGTTATCAGCCACTCCAGCAGGCTGTATTCTGCAGCTAACAATAAAGCTCCACATTGAAGGATAAAGGAAAACTGTAAAGTGACCTACCCAGAATGGATGGGACTCGAAACAAGGTTAACATTGTCCAAGGTGTCTGCAGCCCAGCTATAGTGCCTGAGAGAATCAGAATCAAACTCCCTTTGAAACGTCAGGTGCTTCAAAACAAAACAAAACAGATAAATTGGAATTTAAAATTAACATTAAAAACACTAGCATTAAATACAAGCTTGTTAATATAATTGTATTAAATTTAGATCTGGTCCTTTCCATTTAACAATGCTGATATCTCCAGGGTTAAATTACTGGAAATCCTGTAACAGAAACATGAAATACACACATGAACTTTTGTCTCTTTGAACATTCATTTTTCCCACTTTTTGCACTTCCTTCAGTTTCAAGTATGTCTCTCCCCAGTCTACTTAATTTTATGTGGCAGATTAAAAAGGTTGAAAAAAAACTATTACCATTTGTACTGCAGTCATACACCATACAGACAGGCAGTGTAATAGTCCCCCTCAGAGGATGCCATTGGATAGATCCTTATTCAAGCAGAACTTGTCAATAACTTCCCTGGGAGTTTCACTGAGGCTATGAACGCAGGAGGGGTTTGGTTTGTCTTTATACACAGCCAACATGGGCACTGTTTGGTGGAGTGCCACTGCCCCTACTCATCTGGACAGAAATAGCTTTAACCCTGTGAGGCTATAATTAACTCCCCCCTCGGACAGCCACTGAGGTGTGATTTGTTTCTCCTGCTGCCCACGCACATGGACACTCATGCATCCTGTGCCCCACAACTTCCCTCACAGTATTAATCCTCTTACTGGGCAGCAAAACTACTCCAGCAAAATACTCTTTTTTCCTTTGTTTTTCTTGTCTTAGGAAATTAAACCAACTAAACTTCAAATACTGTTTGCCCCTATTTCCTGGGTGATATGAAAGCGTCTCCCCAGTTTAAGAAGCACCATCGTAAGTTACATCAATAAAAGTAAGTCAAGAAGCAATACACACAATCTTCACCTAAGATGGTGTTAAAGATGCCAGTGTTTCCTGTAAGTAGGTTGTTTGCTGCTTAGAGGCAAATGCAGCCAGAGAGAGCAGCCTGTTTGGACTGAAACCTCATGGGCTGTTTTCAAATCAAATTCAGTGGGCTCAAGTCAAACCAGAGCCAAGAACATGCTTCTAAAATCTTCTTATTTCCACCTGGGGTTTTTTATATGCTGACACATACTGGTGGTGCAAATTAATTATTTTGAATAGAAATACCAGCATTAGAAGTAAATCAGCAAGTTCACTCATAAATACACAAAAATACTTCTCTTGAAGTATTCCACAAGACAAGCAGGCAGATAGTTGCTGTGTTGCTGGCCGGAATGTGCAACACTCCCATTGCTCTGAGGCTTCCAAGAAACTGCACTCTTTAGGCATTTCTTTTATTAGAAATGAAGATCCCAGGTTTCCTTCCAAAAACTATTGACACTAATTTACTGCCCATGGACAGAAATCCCTGCAGAGTGCAGCTTTGCTCTGTTACCTGTCCAGCCTCCCAGCTCCTCCCAGTTCGATGCCTCCTCCTTTCCCTAACTCCACACTTCTATCAAGGATCTTTTGTTAAATTTCATGCTTTAACAGATGTGCTTGAGGCCTGATGGTTCAAGCACAGACAAAAACAATAGAGGGCAAATTTGCATATGCTAAACAGCAAAATACACCATCAGAAATAAAAGATAAAATGAATGCTGTCAAAACAATGATAATTAAGCAACCGAAGTGGACTTAACTGGCACCATTTGAAAAATGTGTTGTAATTTAGTTTAATGAAGACAGTTTTCTTAGTCTTTCCAATAAGATACTAGGGATTCTCCAACATCTCCTGGAGAGCTTGTGGTTTAGGCAGGAAATCTATCACTGTGGATTTCTGCTATTCCAAGTGATTTGTAAGAGCTCACACTGAGCACATTATTACTTTTGACACCAAACAGTGTAAGATTCAGACAGGTTGTCTCAGGCATTGTAAAAATTTAGATAAACAAAAATAAATTTATTGCTTTACTCAGTGATAAACTTTATCATCAAAAATAGGACAGAGCAAAGAAACATAAGAAATGGGCCAAAAGGAACAACACAACTTGGTGTTTGTCCTTGAAAGGCCTGCTAAGCTGTACACTGTCACTGCACCCAGGTCCAGGCATGCACCAGGACACACATTAACAAATAAATGTGGGGTCAGGTTTCCTGTAACAGATGAAAAATGCTTATGTTCCCTTAGCAGTGGGATATAGAAAACTAAACTCAGAGGCATATAAACTCCAAGGAAATACCATCACTCCAAAATAATCTGTGCTAGACAGAGGTGCTCCTGTGCCCATGGATGTGCTCTAGGTTTGCCTACACATGTAGGTGGGGTTCCTCAGTCCAGCTCCTTGTCCTGAGACATGGTCTGTATACCAGGTGACTGGGTTTTTTTAAAGCATTCCTTTCTGACCAAGTGCAATCAAAAGATCTTTTGGACATATTTACAGCAAGAAAAAGCCCAGAGTCTGCAGCCAATGATTTAGGTGGAGAAGTAGAGTAGGAAAAGCTGATAGCCAGACACACTCATCTTACACACAGCACACATCTGTGGATCTCATTTTTTCAGGCTGTTGAGGTGCTGGATTTTCCATGCAGGCAAAAAAAAAAATCTTCTTGTGTAAATTGCAATATAAGCAGTCCAGAAGATAGTACATTGTCAGTGACATCAAATCACAAGATCCATTCTGTGTTTGGTCCAGTCCGAGAGTTCCCTCCCTGGACTGAGGGAGATTAAAAATGCACTGCTAAAGGGTGTGGCAGCCTTAGATGCAAATGTGTCTATAAAAATACTGAGGGTTCTGCTGGCAAGGATCCTGCTGGTTGCATAACTGAATATCCAGGCTGTGTAATATCAGAGTTCAGCAAACAGAAGAATTTATGCTTCCTCCCAGATGAATTCATCCAGACTGAAGTGATTCAGCAAGCTGCTATTTAATGGACAGCCCGAGTCATCCTGCCTTTGGCTGATTAAATTCAGAGGTTGATGTAAATTATTCCACAGAGAAGTCATTTGGATTTAGTCTGAGTTGTTGCATCCAAGGTAACAGGCCAGGACACAGAAATTTTAACTTCGCTCCTGCCAGGTTATGAGGTACAGTGTGGCCTGAATTCAGACTCCCCTGTGAACAGGGTCAGCAATAAACCACCAAATGCAAACAGTGGACAATATCGTGACTTCTAAAGAATTATTAGAAATTCCTCTCTAATGCTCCATGTGTTATGCTGGCAGTGAGGTTCAGTAAGGAATGGTTTCAAATCTTCCTCGTTTGACTCCTTCCAGACTCCCAAGTCTACCAGGGATCCCGGGGAGAGCTGGCCATGGGATCTTCTATCTTAACCTGACCAAGAGGTTAGCAGATGCTTCTAACATTTTTATATACTGATGTTTGTGATAAAATTAATTCCCAATAACTGACTTTGCTGCTGCCATGAACTCCAGACAGGTCTGAGCTGTACAAAAGGGGAGGAAATGGCATATACAGACAGGCAGTAGATCACTCTGTTTCAAAGTAGTGTGATTCCTAAAACAGCCTTAACTCCTCTCAGTTCCCAGATGGACTTCTAGAATATTAGTTTCAACCCACAAAGATCTTTGCTCCTGTGAATACCATTGGTAGAACACAAGTTGGTGCTTTCCCCCCCTGCTTTCTATTGCCATAATAGAGATTATCTATGATTCCATTAATGTACAGAGGGATGAGAAAGAGGCAGGGATATTTTCCATCTCCCAAATGCAGTTCTCCTGCTTCAGCCAAAAGCTAGGGCTGGGCAGAAAACCACAGGAATTCCAGAGATGGATATATTTTTGTCCGGACATGGAGGTTTGCAGAAGCCATGGCAGGAAGTTTTAGCTGGTCTCCCTTTCTCATGAAGATAGTTTGTTGCTTTCGTGTTTGTTTTCCACAGAATCATGACTTTACTAACCTCTCAAAACAGGACTGACATTTCTTTCTGCTACCACATTCTTTGGGAGTTGTTAGGCACAGAGCTGGTTTTAAGTCTTGTTATGTGATAAGATGCACCCTAGATGCTGCTAAATGCACACCATCTGCTTCAATGGGAATCACAAGAATAGCCAGAATCATAAAATGATGCAATATATTCTTGGACTGAAGAGTCTTCCTCTCCTCTGGAATTTCCATCATATCAAGAACGCTTAATGAAGTCTTAGCATTAGAAGGCGTCAAAGCAGCTTTAGGTGCTCAGCCCTGATGCAGAATTTCTCGTCCCCAGTGCCAGTAGTTGCAGATTTTGTTTTATGACTTCAAACCAAACAAAACCACAAAATCACTGCTATGCAAGCTTTGTAAACTCTCCCTAGATGGCTGTTGCAAATTAAGGTTATTGGAGGTTTACAGCATTTCACTTAAAAGAAACAATCTAATAATAAACATCCTGTTGCTAAACAGAATCCAATTTCTGCCATTCTCATAATGCTACCAGAACTGTATATAAAAGCCATAGTAAAACTGGATAGCTTATACCACACTAGAATTTACAGACTAATACAATCGAGATTTAAAATGTACAAGTCCTGCTCTGTGGACCCTTTTCCCCATGAAAATACCCTCTGAGATCAATAACCCACCAGTGTAGGAATGCTCTGTGAAAACAGCAGCAGAAAACCTCTGTTTCATTACAAAACACCTTATGCTCTTCCAGGACATAAAGAACAGATTCACTCCACAGCCCTTTCCAAGCAAGGATTTTTATGTGAATTTTTATTCAGCTTCCTAGGAGATCTTTGACTTCTGTGTATCAAGAAACTCTTGAGTAATTCAGTTAGATTTGAAAATCTGAAGCACATCTACCAAGGAAAATGCTGAAGAACTCACAAACAAAGCTTACACCACTCCATCATCCTTAGCTTTTGGAGAGACTTTCCCATGCTATAATCAGGTCAAAAAATGCTGCTTTTGTTGCATTAGTCATTGCACAAGTGTTTGGAAGACACATAAACTGAAGAGTCTATAACAGCTTAATCTTTACAAGGCCAAATTCTTCCCAAAAGCGAAAAAACAAGGATAGCAGTTGGAGTCCGCTCCATGTGGACAGAACAGTCAATAGTAATTCCCAGTCTATGGAGTACAAAGGTTGCTTAGTGTAAAACTCGTTGCTACCAGCTTATCAAAGCACTCTAAAGACACACGTAACACGAGGCTCACAGGAGCACCCACTGACCCCAGCCAACAACCAACCCCACACTCAGAAACGTAATTGGTCCCTTAAAGACTCTCCTGGTCTGGGACCCCACCACCTGTCCCTTGCAGGATCAAACCCAGGAAGTGCTAACCCCACCATCTCTTGTCCAGAGCTTCTTTCTTGCCCCTTTTCACCAGCTAAGAGAGCAGCCACAGTATCTGGAAGCGCAGCTGAGGGCTCCACACTGCAATCCCCTGCACAGCTACCTGGTGGCAGAGCCACAGCACATACCTGATCCTTTGCTGGGACCAGCAGCTCTTCAATCATCATGCTGTCTCGGGCATAGGAGCTCCTGTTCAGCGTGTAGGACCTATCCGAACTGAAGGAGCGGAGGCTGTTGTATTTACCATTTATCATAGAAAGTGCGGGTGACAATGAGATGAACAGAAAATAAAAATAAAAAAATTAATACATGCAACTTCCAGGGATAGCATAAGACGGCAAGATATACATATTCTGTGAAATAAATATAAGGAGGAAAATGGAATAAAAAGTATTTGACTATAGTTAAATATTGCCTTCCCTACAATATGCAGAAGCAAGATCTCAACAGATGCTTACTGCTTTGGCAGTAATGTTGTGGTTTTAGAATAAATCCAGAAAAGTATATTCAAGTATTTAGATGAACTTTGATAAATATCTCCAGGCCCTAATCCTAAAGGCAACCCACAAGGGCAAGTCCCAGGGAAGCTGTGGGTAGGTCACAGTGCCTGGCCACATAGCTCAGGTTGCTGAAGCAGGTTTAACTAAGAGCAAGTTTTATGTGATGTCATTCTTTGTGGCTGAACCACTTCTGACATTGTTATAAACACCATAGGTATCCCTATAGTAGGAAAGGAAAGGATAGTAAGTTTGAAATGAAATGAGAAATAAATTTGCTTATTGACAAGTAAGTACAGACTACGATGTTTTGAGAATTATTTTGTGCATGTTAAACTATTTAGAAATAACTGTGATCACTCTTAACGTGTTGCAATTAAACCAACGTAGGAGTGTTTTACATTTAACCCTGGAAGGTACATTATGGTATGTGCTAAAAACATGCTGCAGGCCTAGACATGCTTGCTACGTGACAAAAAATAAAGGAGTAAAAAACGTGAATTAATACAAAGCAACATCCACCAACATATTACACTCTTGAACTAGCAACACTTTTCACACTCAAAACTCTACAACGTGTTTCATGCATTTAGTAGTTGCTAATTGAATTTCTCTAATCCCTTAGCACACGTCCCTTCTTGTGCTGGAAGCTGAACTGGGATCTTAATTACACACTGTAGGCATATGTTAAGCAGACTTTTACATGATAAAGGCCATAAGAATTTAAGTTATATTTGTTATAACAGAGGGATATTCTCTAGGGCTGGATCCACCCCCTGCTCCCCAAAATAAAAGCATTTCCAATGCTGTGAATAAAATGAAGATAAGCAATGGCAGCAGCAGAAGCATGAGAGAGATGTAACACGATGCCATGCCTTCTTACCTGACTTTTGGACTAAAGCAATTTACATTGGAAAAGAAACAGGAGAAATAGAAAGCAAAGAATCAGACAGGAAAAGCAAGATGTTATGGCTGGATGGCTTATATATTTAATGTGTTCATTTCTTAATGTTACACTCAGAATCAGCAGTAAGATACATCCACAGAATACTTTTTTTGCTAAATGAAATACTTCACAGAAAAAAACACTGTATTTGTCTCCTCTGAGCATAACATGGACAAAGCAAAAAATGAGCTACGCAGCAACAAATAGTAATGGCACTGCTAAAACCAGAAGCACGGGAATATTAGATTTCCCTCAAAGAAAAGATAACATGGGGCTGAACTTCAGATCTCCCTAACAGATCGTGACTGTGGAATCTGCTCTCCCACCTGCACAGGGAGCACTCTGTGCAAGAAGAGAGCTGCAGGGAGTGAAAGGTGTCAGGTAAATCAGTGCTGGTCTCTGCACACAGAGCAAGTTCCCTCTGCACCACCACTGCCCTGCTGCAGCCCTGACCACAGCAACAGGGCTGTGTGATCACCCTGCTCACACCAGATTTGAAAGCAGCATGTCAGCTTTGTTAATTCAGTTTACTATGACATGAGATTCTCCCTTCAGATCTAATTTGCTGATTTTCTGGCTAATGGACTATTTAAAGCATTTTGGCATTTCTCATGAATGTATTATCTCATAAATACTTATTAACTTCCCTGAAAATTGTAAATCAAGCACAACATGGCTGGGGACTACTAAAGAGCAAATTTCCACTGCATGCTTGTACTTCTAATGTGGTCATAACAAAGAAGACTGAAGGGTAGACATCTAAACTTTACCTTATGGGAGTTGCCATTTGCTGTTAGACAATGAACCTCACTTTTTAAAACAGATCTTTAAACTACAGCATAGGAAAAAGCCCTCAGGGCTGCAGCTTATGAGGTTTAATTATTAGCTTCAGTACAATTCAACTGTCAGTAACTATACTGCAAATCCACAACTATGGAAGTAATCTCTGCTCACACAGCTTTAACTGTTTTGAGCAATGCACGCTGAAGGCTTCAGCAACATTCAAAAATAGAATCTAAAATGTTGATCTGGAAATACCTGCATTGAAATTAACATTAGAAAGACAACATATTAATTTTACAATGTCTTATCAGGTTCACAGAAACTTTGGCCTGTTTTTTGTAACACATAATCCATTCCCTGTCAAAATAAATCCTGCAACAAATTTAGGGGAAACCTGACTTTTTTTTTCTTGGGGGAGGAGCATTTTTTTAAAATATTGTCTTTCTCAGTTGAATTAGTCACTAGCACCTTTAAAGAAATAAAAGCACCAAATAGCAAAATGATTGTCATTCAGTTTTTCTGGCATTTACATTCTTCAGCAAAACACACCCATTAAGGAACCCTCTACTGTGAGCATCAGTCTGACCAGTAGTAGTCAAAAGAAACCTGGCTCTGCTGGCTGCTCTAGACCAGTTTCTAGACCAGTTGCAGACTGCTAGCAAAGAGGTACCTTGGAGATGCTCAGAGCGTTAACAGAGACCAGAAAAAGTGAATAGTTAGGTTTTCTGTATCATTGCCATAAGAAGCCAACATGAATAAAGAATATGAAATAAAACTGCAATGAATATATGCTTCAAAGGAAGTACACCCCCTATTACTCCACTTCAAAACAGACGCCAGTGCTGTGTGGAAGAGGCGCTTGGTTTGTAAAAACTTGTACCTGTGGAGGCACACAAACATAAGAAACAGCAAATACAGTACCTGGCGGAGCGGGCTCCCAGGCTGAAGCCCATGTATCCTTCAGCAGGCAGAGAATCATCTCCCAGCTCTTTCAGATCCTGGGGTCCGAGGTATTTGTCTGTATCGCCTGTCATTGCATCCTCACCTGCCAGTACAAAAGCCAGGCTGGAATCAGAGCTACACGTATGGCAGATGTTTGTGTGCTTACTAAGTCATAACGCCCTTCTCTGCTCGCCAATAAGGAATCAATCCAGTCACCCCTACTTTCCCTAAGGCTCTTTCCACGTTGTACGTTAATTATCCACCCTCTGAATGTGCCTGAGAAAATAATTTTATTGGGGCACAAACGAAAGAAGCAAAACTCCACCTTGACGTAAACCCAATAAAGTTATACGAGGGATGACTTTTGCCCAATCGTTTCAGCAAGCTAAAGAGCTCTTCTGTACTTCGCATCTTTGCACTCACTTTTGCTTTCCTTATGGAAAAAAGCCCAAGCTGACTAAGTTAGATCATTCCCTGCGAGGAAAAAGAAAAAAACACCAAAACAGCAAACCAACCAACAAAACCAAACCAAGTCCTGGCCGTGAGAGACAGTCTGTTTGCCCACCAGTCCTGAAAAGTGCAGCAAGCTTGAACAGAGGCTGAGGGAAGCAAGAGGCCCGCCTTCCACCTTGGGTATTTCCCAATACTTTTTGGAAGTTTGAATGTAAGACGGGTTGTTTTGGTTTTTTTTTTTTAATTTTTAAATGAACTGCTCGCCACTGGCAGGCAGATTTCCGAAGGGAAGCTGTTCCCGAAGGCCGCTGTGCCTGCGGCAGCCGGGGCCGAGGGCGGTGCAGCCCCATCCCCGCGGCGCGGCGCGGAACAAAGCCGGGCCCGCGGAGCCCCCGCAGCGGGGCGGGACCCGGGCACCGCCGGCACACGTGCGGCGCGGCCATCGCACAGGAGCGGATCCTTAGCTGTTTTATCCAAAAAACCCCAAGAGGAAGGAAAGTTAAATGTGGGGAGAGGCGGGCAGGCGCCACAAAGGGTTAACGGAGCAGCTGCCCGGCGGGGAGCATTTGCATGCCATTACATCATGCAAACCTACATTCCTGCATTGACAGAGCAAGTCCAAAATATGCCTTTTGCGGTTGTTGGATCCCCCCCTCTCCCGTTCCCTCAACAGCACAGAGCAGAGAGCGCTCCCCGTAAGCTCATGGCTTGCCGACATTCACTATCCTCGTTTTTTGTGAACGCATTTTAGGCGTGTTAAGTTTAAATTGCACAACAGAGAAGTTTAACAACAGCGCGTTCCCGAAGGCAAGTGACTCCCAAGCCCAGACTCACGTTTCCCGCTTTTATTCAAGGAGTTTAGACTAGTTTCCATTCACTAAACTCAGGAAACCACAGGCGAGCTCCGGTTTTAAACTAACAATCCAGTCTAAAAATACCCCTTCAGCTACTGCTTTGCAAACGGCAAACAAACAGACAAACTTTCTCCTCCAGCCCAGCAACAACCAGCATTTTAAGTAGCAGTTAAACAGCTAAAATATTCACAGTATACCAGAAAGCATTCAAGAACCCGAAACAGAAACATCATACATCAAGTGAAACTTTAAAAAGTCTTACTGTTTTGGAAAGCCATTTTCACCAGACTGGTCTACAAGATTTTTTTTTCCCTGGTGTTTCCAAGAATTCCTATTAGTCCTATTAGTCCTTAAGCAGTGATTTAGACTTAATCTCCAAACCAGCACAAGCAAACTAATCCCTGTGGGTCATATTCGCTTTCCACACAACAACTGAGATCTTCTTAACATCTTGATCTCTTCATATGTATTTTAGGACATATGCATCTTTCTCCTCTCAACTCAGATTAAAGTTCTTTGCAAGTATGAAACAAAACGAAAAATAATAAGTTAAAAAAAATAAAAATCCCCTTTTAATCACTCTGCAGACATCCCTTTAAAGCTTCTGCTGATTGGATTACAGCCTCCCTTGGCAAGCCTCTTGAATGGTGACATAAATGCAGGCACTCCAGTTATTTGTATGTAAATAGGGGTGCTGCGAGGGTGTAGTTTTTCTGTAACTTGATGCCGGGGCTGAGCAGGGAGCGCGGGGCTGCGGGCAAGGCGCTGCCTCCGCCCGCCCTCCCCGGCCGGGCCCGGCGCCACCCCCGCGCCCACACCGCTGCCCGGGCGCTGGGGGAGCCCACCCTCGGCACACCCTCCCTCCCTCCCCGCCCTCGGTGTGGGGGCTGCTGCCCGGGAACAAAACCGGACCGAAGCCTGGGAGGTGAGGAAGCGGCCCGCGGAGGGCGAGAGATCCCGGCAACTTCCAGCAACTACGAACTGGGCCACTAAATTTGTAAACTTCTGCCCCTACAATACCTGAAGACAAGCTCTACGCCACTGTAAGGAGCAGAGGAGGCATTTTCTTTAACAGCGTCGTTTGTCAAAGGCAAGGAGAATGTCAAAAAAAAGAAAATTCAGTCAAGCTGTAAAATACATTAGAGGTTATCCTGCTCTGCAGTTAACCCAGCCAGGGCAGGATTACTCTGATGAAATGCTCTCATCAAAGGAAAAGCTGCATCTAGGAGTGGTAATTTCAAAGAATTCCAAACATTGTTTTGTGATCGTGGGAGGCTGGAGCAAAATGGGTGGTGCACGTTTCAGCAATCCCACTCTGTTTAATTAGGTGCTGCAGCCTAATCCTCTTCGCTTCAGGTAACAGAGAGCACAGTATTTGCTCACAGCACACGGAATTCCTGCAGAGAGAGTCCCACGGAAGAGTGAAGACAAAACTCATCTCTGAACACAACAGAGAAATGCTCAAAAATGAGGCACCGATGAAAAAACACCAGAAGATACCACACTGCTTTGCTGCCTTTGCCATCCTTCCCTTCCTAATATGCTACACATTGAAGAAAGGTGATGTCCCTGCTAAGAATGTGTTAACACAGCTATCACAAGTAGAGGAAACAGCTCAAAGTCCAGGGAAAACCAGCGGCAGTAGGTCAAAGCAAGGGCCCATCAGTTCTAGTGCACCCTGTCTCTGACAGCAGCCACATTTCACAGGAGAGTATGGGAACAAGGACCAGCAGAAGTCCTCCAGGACATTCTTCTAGCTGGTACTGATTTGAGCACATACTTTTTAAACCTGAAAGATGTTTGCATTGTCATGAACAGGTTTTTTTTTTTCCTTTTTAAATTCTTCCACTTACACTTTGAACTCGTGTAAATTTTTTATGCTCCCCACACCAAGGGGCTGTGCAAGGAATCATAAGTCAACTACCTCCTGCAGGAGGAGCAGCCCTTTCAAGTTGGATCTGCCTCTTGCTGGTTTTGCTGACGCCCCCTATTTTTAGATTTCTGGAGAGGCAGCAAGCATTGCTGCTCACTTTGCCACCCATTATATGTTCTAGCCTATCCCTCACGCAGTTTGTTTATATCTTCCGGGACAGAAGGTTCTACTGTTTTTACTCTTTTCTCCCCAGGAAGCTTTTCCTTACCTCTTTATCACCTTCTCATCCCAAGTTTTCCCTGTTTTTCTAGTTCCCCAGCACATCTCCCTACAGCTGGAAATTGCAGGAGTACAGGGTAGGTGTTCTTTTTAGAGGCCAGTGAGGAATACTGGCTCTCTGGCAGCAGGAGGAAAGGCATCATGTGGCTTGGGAAAAGTCCCAGACAAAATTTAATCACAGGCTGGGATCCAGAGGAGCATTTATCATCTGGCTTTGCTAAAGATACCTGAGGATTTTGCCACTCCTTCATCACAGCCTGTCCAGAGCTGTCTTGATGGCAGAAGAGATAGAGCCAGAGGGAAAAGGAGGATGCTTCAAGTTGTAGCCAAGGTTTTGGTTTCGCAAAAGTATGGAGAAAAGCCAATACCAAACCACTGAGACTTTTATGAACCTGTGAAATTTTATGGACCCAAAGAAACTCTGAAAACTGAGCTTAAAAATATATTAAATCAACCCCTCCCAAAATGACCAATACCAGATTTTCATGCATGGTGATGTCCTGACCTGTCTTAAATGCACTTAAATTGCTGTATCTTAGCACCTACTCAGGGATCAGGCAGTGTGCATTCATGTTCTGATAGGACATCTGTCTAATCTTCCAGGGATTGATTGGCATGATACTTATTCTTACTGAGGCAGGAATCTCCATTAAATGGGTTAAAAACAGTGTCCTGGTTTACACCCAAAAATTGGTTGTCTACTGAAGGCTAAATAAAAAAAAAAATTAAAAGCTCAAGAATAACTGGGTTTTGATGATGACTGTCTAAACTCCCCACATGGTTTATGGATTGGATTATTTTTGCCCTTCACTGCCAACAGCCTCTCTCCTCTTTGTACCAGCTTCGATTGCTTGCTGTCCCTTCCCCTCTGGGACAGCAGCAGCAGCTTTAGGGAGGGCTGCAGTGACAGAGCTCATGGCAGGGCTGTGGCAGGCGCAGCAGGGCTCCAGCTCCCTGCACCAGATTAAAGCTCCTGCAGCTGCCCAGAGGGATGCTGAGAGGATGAGCATGCCCTGCAGAGGCGGTGATTCCTTCCAGGCCTCCTGCAGACAGCTGGAGTTGAGCTCCACCACGGCTGAGCCGGGGCTCCCCACCCATCCACGGCCACAGGTACAGGGCTGGGACTGCCAGCTGCACGGGGAGCCAGCTCACAGCTGGACATGGAGAGAGGAAAGACCCCGTTGTCCCAGTCTTAGGTTTCACATTTATAAGATTTGCTATCTCTTTAAAAATAAAAGCACAGCACATACTCAGTGTGCATTAGAACTGCTTTTCTACAAACTCTGCTGTGTATGAAGGTGAGCCGTCATTTTTTTTCCCCCACAAAATCATGTTCACATCTTCCAAAAAAAATACCATTTCTTTTTTTGCGGTGTAGCAGTTTCCCAACACTCAACCTCATTTGGGCAGATTTGCCAGAGTAGTCTAGGAAAAAGAATAAAAAATCTCTCAACCAGTTTGTCTCCAAACCAAACTGTCCTCAGCAGGGAAGAGAAATTACACAATTCCCATGTAAATACTTATTTAGTGGGCACAGCAAGACATAAAACACAAGGAAATGGTTTCCTGACATTTGTCTCTGAGCTCTCAGTCTCTGTTTTCCAAGTCTTCAATTTCTCTTATGAGAGAAACCTTGAGGGTTGTGGCTCATTGAGAAGCCATTCAACAAGTCTGTGTCACTGAAGAGTTTTGGCTGATGACAGGAACACCAGCCAAGCGAGGGAGAGCTTGGATTTGTTTGCTAAATTTGTGCTTTTCTCCCACTTGGAAATCAGCTCCCTGGCTCAGAGTGCCTTACCATCTTGAACATATTTGTTTCAACTGTAAGTGGATGCATTGTGTATAAACACCCCACAAACACTGAGGAGTTGTGGGGGTGGGCGTCACTGAGTTGTCTTTACCAACATCCAAGTCAGGAAAGAGACACAGGCCAGTGGTTATCACCTCAAAGCCTGTAATTCATCATGAGCCTTGCACACTGGAATGCTCAGCACAGAGTAATAAAATACCTGCTATCTGATTTGTGAGCTCCCTTTCAGTGCTGGGTTTGAAGAAGACCTTGTCATCACAGAAACACAGAATGGCCTGGGTTGGAAGGGACCTTAGAGATCATCTTGTTCCAACTCTGCTGCCATGAGTGTGGACACCTTCCACTAGACCAGGTTGTTCACAGCCACATCCAGCCTGCCCTTGAACACTTTCCGGGATGGAGCATCCACATCTTTGCTGGGAAGCCTGTCCCAGTTCCTCACCACCCTCTCAGGGAAGAATTCCTTCCTAATATTGAGTCTAAACCTACCCTCTTTCAGCTTAAATCCATTCCCCTTGTCCTGTCACCACATGTCCTTGTAAAAAGTCCCTTTCAAGCTTTCTTATAGGTTCTATTTAGGTACTGGAAGGTGCTCTGAGTTCTCCCTGGAACCTTCTCCAGGATGAACAGCCCCAACCCCCTCAGCCTGTCTTCACAGGAGAGGTGCTCCAGCCATCTGATCATCTTTGTAACCTCTTCTGGACCTGCTCCAACAGCTCCAAGTCCTTTTCACACTGGGAACCCAGAGCTGGGTGCAGCACTCCAGGCGGGGTCTTGTGAGAGCTTCCCTTGGTGCTCTAGATGCAGCCCAGGACATAGCTGGATATTTCTGGGCTGCAAGTGCACATTGCCAGGTCATGTTGAGCTTCTCTTTCACCAACAGCCTCAAGTCCTTCTCCTCAGGGCTGCTCCCAATCCATCCTCCACTCAGCCTGTATTTGTGCTTGGGATTGCCCCAGTCTCAGTGCAGGACCTTGGACTCGGCCTTGCTGAACATCATGAGTTTCCCACAGTCCCACCTCTCCAGCCTGTCCAGGTCCCTCTGGGTGGCATCCCTTCCCTCCAGCGTGTCAACCACATCACACAGCTGGGTGCCACCAGCAAACCTGCTGAGGGTGCACTGATCCCACTGTCCACATTGCCAACAAAGATGGGAAATGGCACCAGTTCCAATACCAATCCCTGAGGAACAGCATAAATCACTGGTCTCCACTGAGTTTTGAACACAACTCTGAGTGCCCCATCCAGCCAATTCCTTAGCCACAGAGTTGTCCATCCATCAAATCTCTCTCCGGTTTAGACACAAGTATGCAGAGCGGGACTGTTTATGTATAAACAAGTCTCTCAGCTCCCCGGCAACAACAGGAGTGCAAAACACAGTCTGCAACATGCAAGGAAATCAGTTGTATTACCTGCATTCCTACTTGTTGGTTTGGTCTTTGTTAACTGAGAGTTAGTGAGTCAGTGACTAGAAAAACCCTCCACAGATTTGGCTTTAAAAATGACCCCACACATTAGAAGACACAATTTGCATCTTTAGTTGCAGCACCCAGGCTCCCACAGGGATTTTTCTCGTCTGTACCTCTCTGTTCAGTGGGACACAGCAAGTTCCTGCCCTGTTAACTCACACTATTATGCATCAGTGTTCCTGTCAGCTGAAACAATGCAGTATTTTGAGCAGGACAATGGCCTAGGAGAACTATTTGGAAAACACGTATGTATGGTAAGAACATGATCCATTTGGAACTGCAGCACTGGGAACACAGTGACAGATGGGAAACAAACCAAAAGCCTCAATGCATGAATTAAACAAGAGCTGCACACAAAGAACTGAAACATCTTTTATACCTTGCTGCTTGAATGCTATGAAAATTAAAAGTAAATACACCAATAGGGATGAAGAAAGAGAGATTGACTAAAGAAAAACAAGAAAATTGAACACACTTGTTCTAAAAAAACAAGAACTTCATTCTTTCTGCCACTTACTTCCACTATCAGCCATTTCTTCCAAAATGTTTCAATACTTTACCCTCTTGTCCAATATTTCATTTTGTAGTCAAAAAAATAAAACAGTTATTCACTTTATAGAAGCAGCAGCAAAATGATTATTCCAGAAAAGTGAAGGTAATTTGATTTAAAAATCGTAAGAAATTCAGAAAACAGTTAGAGGATTATCAGCAATAGCTCAAAGAATTTTTGAAAGCATTCTTAATTGTAAAGCAGAAGTTATTGTTAGTGGGATAATAAGAAAATTATCTGAAAGGATTAGTTTTCAGATAGAGGAAATAAAAGGAAGAGGTTTAAGTTAAATATCAGTGCAATACAAAAACACACAAATACCTTCTTCAACATCTGACAAATATTCAGCATCACTGAGTATTTCAGGGGCATTGGCTTTACGAACTGCATGATTTAAATAAACAAAATAATTAAAAAAAAGCACAGACTATCGATGTGTCAACAAAATCAATGTACAACAATAACAAATGTGCAATGACCATATCCAGCTAATAACGTGTGTTAGTTTGGGGTTTTTTAAACAGACATTTCTTACAACCACAAGGAGTGAAAAAAATTTCTTAAAAATTTTTAATACCTTCATCATCTGACATATCAAGAACTTCATTCATGGTTTCGGGTACATTCATTTTGTGCTTTTCTGTAACAGTCTGTAACAGGAAAAAGGTAAGTTCAGAATGCAGGCATAATTTTTCTGAAAATTCTAGTTATTTTTAAAATTAAATGCAAGATAAGATTTTTATCTGCAGTTAGAAAAACAAGACAATTTTTTAGCTTATTCACTTTCTATTTTAAAGACACATTGAACTATACATTAAAAAGACTACAGAAATAGGCAATTTGTATTTGTTTTTTAAGCTGTGTTCACATTGTTGTAGCAGAAAAAGCATGAGCTGAAAGCTTCGATGATGCTAGCAAAAAAAGAATCAAATAGACTGAAATTAACTTCATTTTAGGGGGTTTAATAAGAACTCTAGGTATTCATCTAAATTTCGAGTAAGGAATATGTCATGTCTAATAAAACCAAACTTTCTCAGGGAAGTATTTCTCCTTTGACATCAGAGGAATTTTGCAATTTGGGAGCAGACTGAACCTATGTGAATTTTTTTCAGAGGTGCCTCAGCATGAATTGTGTGTTTTTCCCACAAATGAGAACAATTGTAACCACATGCAGGCTAAATGATACCCCTGAAGGGCTTTGTGCATGAAAGACACTCAGAAGTGGTTGCATGATTTTCATCCCAATGTTTATATTGATTCAGACTCAAAGACCAATATAGAGAAAAATAATAGCAGGAAAAAAAAAGTTCTGAATGCACCTGAAATCTGTTCCTAGAATACCTGTATCCCATGAATGACCTACACATGCACGTTTTACTTTCCACTGGGGTACAGCACAACAACCAGTGGTAGAGGTTTGGGTCAGACAAGAGATTCTGCAGAGTTACCATTCAAGGAGTGCAAAGGAATTAAAAACAAAATCAACCAAAACAAAACCAAAAAAAACCCAAACGAAAACCCATTCCCATCTTTATAGGGGTTTTATAATTGTATTTTTTTTTAACCACCATTACTTCTCATGCTTCATGTGCAAATAAGAAATCATTAAAATTCCAGGAGGGCAAAATAACCTTTCCATTTTCATTTCTTTTTAGAGGATTTCAGTTTTTCTCTGGCCTTATGAATACTCACTTGGCATTTCATATTTCTTGGGCTACTGCCATCATTTGATATAGGCAGAAGAGCCCCTTCATGCTCAAACATTACAAAACATATAAAAAAGTCTTGTGCAATTAATTTTGTGGGAATTACTTGCAAAGCTTTTAACTACATTGTTAAACCAGCAAAATCACATTAATTTTTTTCAGGTACTACTCATTTTTTTTAATTGATGTTTGAGTATAAGTCATAGTAAAATTAGCTATGTTCATCCCTGATGCCTTTAAATTTAGCTTTGGGAGTTTTTTAGCCACAAGCCTCAAAAGTCTCAGCAATCAAACTGAATTTTTAAGACACTCAATTGTAAATCAGATTTCATGTCTAGACTTCCAAAGTCTCAAAATTACACACTGATAAGTAGCATATTCTGATTTTAATGGAAATTATGTCTGGGCTTCTCTTGAGAGTAGGTATCTGGGGTTGTCTTTCAGCATCTAACATTTCCTCCAGCACAATTCACAGCTTGACCCACCATCTCTCTACTCTTTATCTACAGAAGATACATGGTCAGTCACTTTATGCAGCACAAACACCCCCAGCTTCTTGGTTCTAAAAGCCAAGAACAACCTTGTGATATTCAGAGTTTTTAGCATAAAGGTGTGGCTTTTCTGCAGCTACCTAATTGTATATTAGGTAGTCATTCAAGTTTTGCTATCCTGTATAATATTTTCCATCAAATTTTTCAATGTGGAAAAACGTTTTGGAAACCTTCTAAAGAGAAATTTGTTCCTGAGGAAACATAGAGAAAATGTGTAAGGAAAAAAAATAAGTATTATTTCTTAGCATATTCCTTTCTACCTTATTATTCCAAAATTCTTCTTTTGTGTGGTGGATTTTCTGTAAACTACTGAAATTACAGCCAGGAAAGTCATAGGAAGAAAAGGTGCGTGCTGTAACAGAGCTAAAATCTGCCTAAAATCATCCCAAAAGCTCATCATATTGCAACCACCTGCTTGCACAGAAAGACCACACAAAGGGGTGATGACAAAACATGGAACACACAGAGGAACTGTTTTCCACCCCTGGTATGTCTAAAACACATACATGTGCATTTTGTCTTTTTAATCAGAAAAAGAAAAATAGTTGCTGAAAGGAAAAAGCAAATTTGGAGCCACTATTCTGAATTTATGTTCTTCAGACCCAATTTGGGCTTTGTGACTATGGCTAATGGAGGTGCCTCACCGCACAAAACTGTTTTCTTCAGAGAGCTACTTGGCAAAACATTAGTGAACAAAATATCCTTCTACGAAATATTCTGGATTCTGTAAATTTTTCTGACAGCAGGTAATGTTTGACTATTGCTAATCCCTTCAATGTCTCCTGGCTAATGCTTGCTGAGAGGCACAGCAGACAAGCTGGAGTTCACATCCACATCAGGGAATGGATATTTGGGGTTGCAGGGGCTGACTCTGGCTGCTTGTAGAATACAGCCTTTCACATTCTATGGAAGGGGCCAGAAACCACACAATGAGGTGCTTTTAAGTAAATTCCAAGCATTTTTTAATGTTTGAGTGGGTTCTCTTAGGCCGAATTCAAGCCATTAAACATCAGACTGTTGGGAAATGCTCTCAAAGGACAGCAGCAGCTTCTGTTTACACAAGCCTGTAGGAACATCTTTTCAGCTGCAAAATTGTTCCCTAAACAACATTGCGTGGAGAAATATTGCAGTTATGACCAGTCCTTTACACTTATTTTCTGCTCAGCTGGTGCTTTCTATGTACACCCTCACAGTGTCTACTACCTTAAAAATAGCTCATGTTTTACTTACTATCAACTTTATACTGCTAAAAGGAAACAGGTGACTGGAATCTTGGTAGTCATGTAACTAAACAAAGTTTAGTTATAGTTATACTCTGGCTTTGGAAAAATTCTTCCATTCCCTACCGAACTAAACTGTACTTACAATTGTAGTCATGGTCTCTTCAGTCACCACCTTCAGCGTGTCAACAACTGAAATGTAGCCAAGTCGCTTAGCAATGGCGAGGGCAGTGTTTCCATTCTAGCAATTGAAACATTTGTAACACAAGTTGAACATTAGCAAGGAGAAGTGTAGGAGCTGCTAATTAATTGCAGAAGAACGTAAAATAAAAGAAAAAAAATGTTTACATTTTCTGACGGAAATAATTATTTGGGTAGTAGGATATCTAAGTGGGATGAAACGCGATGGAAATGAAGAGGTTTTCGGATGTTTGTTGTTCTCGCTCTGGGAGAGACGATGGCACAGAGGATGTGGGGGTGACGGGAATAGGCTTCCTCTGCTCTTTTCCTGTGGCAGCACAGGCGTTTTCCAGGGCAGCAGCACTTACCACAGTGAGCTCGTTGGGCGCGGCGCCGTGCTGCAGCAGGACATTGATGATGTGCGTGTGCCCCTGCTGCGCCGCCTGGTGCAGCGGCGTGTACCCGTTCTGCGGGACAGAGAGAGCGGAGCCAGCGCGGCGGTGGCACGGCGCTCCCTGCGGCCGCGGCCCCGCGGGGACAGGGGGACACCCACCTTCGTTTTGGCATTCACTTTCGCAGCGTGTTGCAGAAGGAAGTTCACAATTTTTATGTTTCCGTAGTGGCAGCCAACGTGCAAAGGAGTGTATCCCATCTAGAATGAATAGCAGCAGTCAGTAAATGTGAGTTATCTCACACGTGCCCTGGCAAAAAAAGAAAAAATAAAAAAAACCAAACAAAAACAAAACCAAAAAAACCCACCCAAACAGGCATGAAGCAGGGAAAATCCCATTAAGCTTTATTTCTTTGGACTACGTGAAAAATCCTCCAGCCTTGGAAAAAAACACACTTCTCATTAAAGTCGATTAAAGTGCTCAGTGAGTACTTCCACCAGCTCCCTCAGTGCCTTTGGGTGGATCCCATCTGAACCCATAGACGTGTGTGTGTGTGTGTGTGTCTGTGTGTGTATGTCTCTAGGTGGTGTAGCAGGTTGCTGACCATTTCCCCTTGGATTATGGGGGCTTCTTTCTGCTCCCCATCCCCTTCTTCCGTCTCCAGAGGCTGGGTACCTGGAGGACAACTGGTCTTACTACTACAGACTGAGGAAAAGAAGGTCATTGAGTACATCAGCCTTTTCCTCATCCTTTGCCAGTGTTTCCCCCCACATCCAATAAAGGAGAGTGACTCTCAGCCCTCCTTTTTTTTTGCTACTGTATTCATAGAAATGTTTTTTGTTGTCTTTTACAGCAGTAGTCAGATTAAGTTCTAGTTGGACTTCATCCCTTCTAATTTTTGTCCTGCATAACCTCACAATATCCTTGTAGTCCTCCTAAGTGGCCCACTGCTTCCTCCAAAGGTCATAAACTCCTTTTTTTTCCTGAGTTCCAGCCAAAAATCTCTGTTCGGCCAGGCCTGTCTTCTTCCCTGCCGGCTCATCTTTTGGCACACAGGAAGGGCCTGCTTCCAGGCCTTTGAGATTTCCTTCTTGAAGCACATCCAGCCTTCCTGGCTTCCTCACCCCCTCAGGACGGGCTCCCAAGAGATTCTCTCAACCAGTCTCCTAAACTGGTCAAAATCTCCCTTTGGAAGGTGTCAGATCTGCTGATCCCCCTTCTTACTTCCCCAAGAAACAAGAACTATCATTTTGGGATCACTGTGCCCAAGAGAGCCTCTGACCATCAGCTCACCCCCAGCCCTACTCTGTTACAGGTCCAGCAGGAGCCTTTCCTGCTTGGCTCCCTCACCAGCTGCTTTGGGAAGTTCTCTCCACACACTCGAGGAACCTCCTAAACTGTTCCCTCTCTGCTGTGTTGTACTTCCAGCAGACATCTGGTAAGCTGAAGCCCTCCAAAAGAACAAGGGCCATGGGTTGTGAGACTTCTCCCAGCTGCTCAGAGAATGTTTCATCTGGCTCTTCATCCTGGTTGGGTGGTCTGTAACAGACTCACACCATATCTGCCTTGGCCTTCCCCAGTTCTTATCCATAAACAATCTGGAACCAGATCCAAAAGCCAACTTTCTGGTAGAAACACTGAAAGATGGGCTGGTCTTGTATTGACCAGGCACCTGCTGCTCCTATCAGTGTTTAAAGATGAAAAAAATGCCTTTGCTTTCCTGCTCTGAAAAGAAAAACCTGGTGCCCAAAAGGCAGAAGCACAGAGTCCAAATCTGCAGCCTGTCATCCTGCATTTTAACATCCAAGTCAGTGAGGTGTGCTCAGGTCAGACAATTTGGTCAAAAGCACTGAGGAGACAAGACCAAGGTCAGCCTGGGGTTCAGGAGCCAGCACTACACATATTCAAACCATAAAGTCAAAGCTGCTCAGGAGAAAGAAAGAGAAAACCTCAGGTTTGAGCTATTTCCACTAGAAGGAAGTTTCAAGTGCCCATGAGTTTAGACACACCATTTTTTTTCACATCACTTTACCTGATACTACTTCACATAAGGACACAAGTTGCCAATTTCAGTTGTATTACCACATACTGGGAAGTGGTAGCTGTGACAATTACTTGAAATTAGGGTGTGTCATTTGTTTCCAGTTAATGTTACCATCTAAAGAAACAACTAACCTCGACAACCAGGATGAGTTAATCACTGCCAGAAACAGCACTGAATCAAAATTCCATTGGCATCAGCAGAATGAAACATTCTGCTGACTTATGTGAACATTGGATCAGATGCCAAATGACTACAAAGAACTTTTCCTGCACAGAATAGTTGCACACAGTGGTAAGAGCCTGAGCAGTAGCTCTAACGTAATCATGAACCCAACACATGGACCTCATCTTACAGATATTGTTAGTTTAGGGTTGGCCAAATAACTTCCTGTTCTTGGGAGTGCCCAGAGTCTGACTCTGACAGGGCTCCCTGGGCTGTCCAGAGTCTTGATTTTTCAGCAGAATGATGACTCACAGTTATGTACCTCAAACACAGCTTTACAGCCCCTGCCTCTACATGGGCCAAAGATAAACTCAGAATAAAGGATGGCCAAGCTATCAGAACTGTCCAAAAAACAGTTAAAAAAATAAGGCTGAGACCTCCTCCTATAAAATCTTAATTTCCTTCTCCCCCTTCAAAATACAGGCTTCTTAACATGACCAGCAAGGTCAAAAAAAAAAAAAATCAGCATAAAACCAACTGGAGAGATGAAATCCAAAGTCAAGAGCCACCTGCTGAGAACCCCCTGCTAATAACCCTAAAACATTAAAATCTGGAGCATATCAGAGAGCCAAGACCAGCTGATCTCAGCTTTCCCTTTGAAGTGATCTGTAAATGCTCCTCTCCAGCCTGTAACAATGAATACTGAAAAAGGAGCTATCACCCCCACCAATATTTACTGCAGTGCAATGACAGTTTCCCTCTACAAACAGTATACACACAGACTTACATCTAGTACCCTTCAGAAATGGCTGGAGGAGCAATTATCAATGCTCTTTGTCACTCCTGACCTGTTTAAATCAGAGACTATGTAAAACTTTTCCTCCTTCTCCTCCCAATTAACGATGGAAATAATGACATTTCCAGGGTCACAGTTCAGCTGAATCTGAAGGAGGCTTCCTCTGAAGCTCTGGTGCTGCTGGCTTGGTGGTGTGTGGCAGCTGGAGGGCTGTGCACTGAAAGGCAGCTCCTGCCACAGGCACTGCTCATGTCCCCAGCAGCCGTGTGGGCACCTGCTTAGCCTGGTGGCAAATCACCAGTCCCCTGCCTGAGGTCCTTGGACGGTCCTGGGAGCTTTCTTTTAAGTTTGCCATAGCCTGTGGTCACCCCGTGTCAGGTCCTGTCAGCGCCCAGTCCCTGACAGCAGAGGGACAGGGATGTGACACGGCTGTCACGGCTCGCTGGGTGCGCTGGCCCTCAGCAGACACCATGGGACATCTCCATGTCCCCAGCCAGCAGCACTGCCAGTGACAGCACTGCTCACAGCACAGCTAGTTAGCAAAATGCCCTTTTAGTGCCTGAAACCTGGGGAGGATATCCTTCACTTCTCAGTTAGAGCTCACATTCGACTCCTTCTAGCTCAGGAAGGTGCAGCAATTGAACCCCAAGATCTCCACGTAAACCAAGGTATTCTATTAACTTGTCTGAAACACTCCAACTGGCAGATTCTGCAATTACACAATTAAATTAACAATAAAAGTAGTAATTCTGAAGGTTACTTGAGATTGCTACTTTCATTCTCTATAGAAAGGTGCCCAGGAGGCTAAAATATTTTGCTTCAAAAGATATTAATAATTAACCCACACACACACAAACAAAACCCCAAACCAACAAAAACTCCACTAAAAAAAACCCCAAAGCAAAAACAAAACAACAAAACCCAGCCTCACAATTACATAAATTTCTGCACAGCAGTTCAGGCTTAGTTATAATTACTGGCAAAGCACTAAGGGATTTAGGATGCAGCCTAATATTGAAAAAGTTACTTCCAAGAAAACCAGGGCTTTTGTTTAACACAGCTCTAACACACATCACCTTCTGGCTGTTTTAAAGAATGAGCAGCAACAGGGGAGTTAGCAGCTGGGAAGGGTTTATCAAAAGCCAGAAGAATAGGTGCCGAGAAAAATTAAAATCAGAAATACTGAACTTTTCATTTCTAATGGAAAACATAAAGAATCCCTTATACTCCTGCCCTTCAATTCTTGCTTTTGAGGAGAATTATCACAAGTCTTGTATATCATTGACAGTGAATTACTTTAATATCCTCCACTGGCCATAAGCATAAATCTTAACAGCTTGAATTACTGCATCTTTCTAGTCATGCTGACTCTCAAGCTGCTCAGTTTTTGTTTTTATGCTGAAAATGTCAGACAATGAAGCTCCAGTATTATTGTTTACAGGGCTAGAAATTGCTTTAGATCCAAAGATCACAAAGGCCTGACTGAATGAAACAGGCAAACTTATGTGTACACACACACTTCCCTGCTTTGCTGAATCAGGGCCTAACACGTTGCAGTACCTTGCAAAGGTTCACTATTGCACATTATTAGGCTGGAAATTTCCACAGAAATGCCTTGATAACAGCTGAGCAAGTACAAAGAGCCAAGGAGAGACAGATAATGCACCATGAAGATATACTGAAGATACCTGTATTTGAGTGTTTGTTCTGCATGAAAGTGATTTTTCTCAATAGCGCTTCCCTCCCTCCCTCTTATCTCCTCCTGCATCTGAAAATTAGATATTCCAATGGAAAAGCTGGATTGCTGTTATGAACTCAGGCTGCTATGGGGCTCCTGTCAGAACAAAGCAGGCAGACCTGAATAAATCTGAAATAAAAAATCCAGCTCAACCTGCAAAAGAACATCATGACCTCACAGCCGCCATTATCTCCTACCAAAACGACAGTTTTAGAAACAAAGGACAGTTTAATACTGGCTTTGTTTTCCAGACAGTCATCAGCCAGGGACTGAGAGACCATCCATTTCCCCAGGGGAGGCCCGACACCAAGAGCAGTGTAGTGACTGTTTGACTAAAAAAACCTGCACGGAAATAAAAGGTCCAAACCCTGCTTTCCATCCTTGACTGAACCAGCACCTCTCTCTCAGCACTCTTCCTTTGCCAGCCCACCACAGTGCTGCTCTATCCTACAACTACACCATTCAATGGGATAAACAGTTGAAAAATGACATGTGGAGACCTGCTGAGCCATGAAACAATATTTACTCGTGCCAACTACCAGCACAAAAGCCCTAAAACAAAAGCAACATCCCATGTACCAGGACAGCTTTTTACACTCAGCATGACCACCAGAGAAGGGATATCTGCTCGCAGCCATGGCTTCAGACTGATTTTCAACTCCCAATATTATCGTGAAGGGATGAGCATGCCTCGTGTTAAGCGTGATACTGCATAGCACATTTTCAGCACCAAAAACTCTTTAGCATACCTAAATTCAGGCACACAAATGTAATAGAATAGAAAAGAGCTGCTGCCTTTGCTGCAAGACACCAACCTGCCTTCTTGTGAACACCAAATCCAATTATTAAAGCTCTCTAAATGTGAAGGGTTGTGAAGCAGCTCAAACTTTACCACCTGAAGTGTATTTTCTAATGTGGCTGAGTTTAAACCACATAACAAAATCTCATTTTCAAGGGGTAGGAGCAGCCTTATGGCCTCTCAGGCACTAGTTGTCGCCTGCTACACCAACATTGTTTACACTTCAGCATTGATTTAGACTCCTGCAGCTCTGGGATTAGAGGCTATTTAGTTAACTGATGCAGCAAAACCAGAAAGATCCCACAACACTATTAATAAATGGACTTCATAACCAGCAGCTGTTCTTTCTCTCATGCCTTCTGTCAAAGTTCAGGAAAAAATTCTTGGGAGGGAAATCACCCCAAGAGGGATCCACATATGCAATTGTTCACATCTGAGAGCACTTTTGAAAATGCTCATATGAGTGATTTTCTGCAATACTGGATTTTTTTTCCTTCCCTGCCACAGCTCCAAGATGCAAAATGTGTTTCTGCCCCATCTTCTTCTTCAACCACCTGAAAACTCCCCAAGTGTGTGCAGCCCTCAGAGTCTGACCAGGGTCAGAACTCCCATGTGTCAGAACTGCAGACTCTAGATGTTTTCACAGGGAGGGTAAGTTATATATAAATGATGACTAAACAACGTGTACCAGACGAGGAAGATGATAGTTCATTGGTCCCTACTCAAGAGTTCAATGACCTAGTGATATTAAGTTAAATGATATGAAGTGTTCTCCCCCTATCGACAGGTACTGTGCTGGAATGATATAACCTATGCTTGCTCATCCTGGGAAAATGAGAAATATGATAAGGAGAGAAAACAAATTAAAAAAAAACAACAAAAAAAGTGCTACTGAATAGTCATCTATAGTCCAAAAACTGAGGTAAGAAAAGCACATGGATGTGAAACGGAGGGACGAAAACAGAAGGTTAGTGGTGACACTGCTGGAAGCAGAGATCCCCAATATAATGTCACTCTGAGCTGTGCTGCTTCACTGATGTTAAAGGCATGGATGGCCACATCTCTGCTGCTGGATGTCCAAAGGAATGAACCCCAACTGGACATGCTGGACAGGATCGTGCAAACATGCAAGCATAGCAACAGTGCCTCTGAAGCCAACTCAGCTGTTGCTTATCTTGTCCCTCAGTGCCTCTGGTTTTAGAGGCAGCATGTACAGACCTTTTATTCCCGTAGAACAGTTAATCCATCTAAATGGGAGAGCTTGTAACTACAGAGCTGCTGTTTTACAAGCCAGTTATCTAACCTTCACCTGTATAGAACATGAGGTCAAAGTATGGCCGTTCTTACAGCATAACATTTTTCCTTCGTTGTAGAAATTCAGGGTTTTTCAGTTCTTTCCTAAGGAACTCAGGTGATCATCAGTTTATCCAAGAACTATTCCCTGCTGAAACACCCAGTACTGCATTGGCACTTTTCTTACATCACAGGCAGCAGCGAGTGGATATCTGGCAGACGAGCTCCATGTGGCTGACTCTGTGGAGCCTGGAGGGCTCGCTGCTGCACAAATCCAGCAGATGGGACTATGCAGAAGCCAGTGAAAAAGCACCAAGTTCATGCCAGTGCATAAGCACTGAGCTCATTCCACTCCAGTAGAATCCTGCAAGGCATGTGGGTGAGGAGCAGACAGTGCCCTGCAGCAGGGAGGACTAACTAGCAGGGTGGACAGGAGGACAAGCTGTTGCGGCTGTTCTTCCCCACAGAAGTCTACAGGACGGAGAATTTCCCCAGACAGGTGAATTCTTACACCCCAAAGTAGTCCTGCTTCACTACAACATGACTTCACCTGACTTATGAGTCCCTGCACCACTTCCTAACAATTATGGAGCAATATACAACAACTATTTTCCCATGGAAACCAGAGTATACTGGGAAACTATTCTTTATTCACACTAGTTATATATGTAATGGAGGAATGAGGGTGAACAATAATGGATTTACTTCTGTCTTCTTTAAAATTATATGACTATTACTGATGACAGGATTCATGTTGCACACAGTCATATATGACTGTATTTTCCCCGTTTTATCTAATGACTAGGTCAATTATCAGGGATGCAATTAAGACACTCAAGAGGCCTCTGTATAATAAACTGAAGCCCCTTTTCCATGTGTCTCTATAGAGTCCCTTGTCTTCTCCACCACGTTGCCAGGCCTGAAGCTGAGTACAGAGCTCCTGCAGCTGCACCAGGCTGTCTCTGGGACCCAGCAGACATGCCCTGCCTGCCTCTCAGCTGTGACAGTACCTCAGATGTTTCCACCACCCTAATGTGACTAAAAGGCCACTGCAGCCCAGAATGGGATCCTATTTGGACCCTGGAGAGCCAGCAAAGCAAACACGTGTGTCTGCCTGCACCTGTCAATGTCTCCTTACACTGCCTGCTATTTGTGGGACAGAGGGGCAAAGGCAAACACACAGATGAGCTGTACGGCTTGGGAGGTGATTCAGCTCTGACCAAGTTAAAAGAACAGGTTCTGGAATGTCCTGCTACTGAAACCAAAACCAGGCAGAAACTATCTCTAGGAAGGCAACCACATTCATCTGAGGAAATTGTGCAAAGAATGAGCCAGGGCAAATCTCATCTGCTACTGGGTGATCTGGTAGATAAGAACCCTGACTGATTCAGCTTTTAAAATACAGGCTGAGGATATGTTACCAAAGTACAAACCTGGAGAAGCATCTAGGATTTTAGCAAAACTATTTCAGATTTATGTCAGGATAATGTTATTGAAATTCGTAGTTGATGCAGTTGGAATTACACTGTAGAGAAATCAGACAACAATGACTTTTCCCTCTGTCACAGATTATAATCAGCTGAACTGCAGCCAGACATGATGATGGACTCAGCCCTTTCTGAGCTGTCAGTGTAATATGATAATATTGCTGGGACAGTCTGACACACCTGAACATTCCTGGGAAGCAAGAATAGCACCTAGTTTGTGGCATACACCTAGCAGAAAGCTGTGAAAGTTACCACTCTGCAAAAGGGTGCAGGCCAGATTGTGACACTTGGTTCATTTAGCTGATTTGATCAGCCACAGTCCAAGTATTTGATATCAATTGATTTCTTGCCCAGCTAAAGGAATGCCTCCAAGATCTAGACAATGCATGAGGAATATAAGTGTAATCAACATGAGATCATTATCATTAGATCCTGAGCACTGTACACCATTAGGGAGCATAAAACCATTTCTGCAAAGAGATCTTTGCTTCAGGATCTTAAAAAGCAATACTGTAAAGTGGGAGTGGTCATCACTGGAGGTCTCAAAAGCCATCCCCAAGCACCTTGAAAATCCAGGTTTCTTATTTAGGAGTATTTAGGCAAAACTATTTTTAGGCAAGTAAATTTGAAATGGACCGCCATTGCAAATATGTATTTTATATTAGATATGAACAGTTTCCTTAGTCAAAAACTAGATCAATCCCACTTACCTTCAGTGAAGAAAAATAACAGGATACAGTCTAAAGCTATATTGATGTAAATATTTGGCAAGAAATAAGCTTACTGCATAAGGGCTGAGCTTGACATTAAACACCCAAGTTTATGTATCTTCAGTTTTCAGAATATATTCTACAAGAATTTATTACAAGGAATGTTTCTCTGCTCGAATTCAGTTTCACCCTGAAATCAATTCCTAGTCCTGTCTAGAGGCTCATGCTTCCCTGAAAGGAAATATTTAATGCTGACAGTGGTGCTCATACCTTCGTCTGTGCATCCACAGCAGCTCCTTGGTTAACCAGAACCTCTGCTACATTGACCCTGTCGTCTTGAGCAGCCAGGTGGAGGGGCGTCAGTCCACTCTGTAAATCAGAAGCAACAAGGAACGATCTTCAGAGGAGGCACATGGATACTAAAATGCAAATTCAGGTATCAGCAAGACTCTAAACATCCGACTGAATTTAAAGAATTTGCGTAAGGTGCTTTGTAATCACACTGTTGATTTGCAGGAAAGCACAATTCAAAAGCCAGGAAGATGATGTTTCTTCAAGACAAGGAACATTTCTCCATGCAGTGTTACATGTTGGATAGCAAATTAAAGCACTTGAAGGAAAAGTCACATAGTATTTTCTTTACCTCCTAATTTACTTCCTTATAATGAGTCAGTCTTTAAAAGCAATATTGAATCATTGTTTACACTTCTGCAAGTTTTTGGGAAGTTACATTCACTCAGTTTTATCCTTACCTTTTACTCCTCTACTTGATCATTTTCAGACACAAACACAAAAGAATAAAACTGCATTTCTCTGAGATCAGGCCCATTTTTCTTTGCTCAGGGAGTACACAGACTTGATAGAAAATGCATCCTGATAGTAACTTTTCATATTTAAAACTCAAGATTTAAATATCCTTAAACCCTCAAAAAACTATGCAACTTTCTGCCACATAAAAGGGCTAGAAGATAAAAGGGTTAGGAGAGAGAATCTGCTGAGGAGATGTTAGGAATGAGAAAGAACATCCTTTACTTGCAAAATATGGTTCATTTCCTCTCCTGTTCCTCCTGCCTTTAGCACCAAGGACAGAAGAGCAAGTGGCAGCAGTTGTCACATCAGGCAGGAACACCCACTAAGTTTCCTGCCCTTTAACCCAAACCCACATCCATGGAACACTCCCTACCAAAGGCAGTTATTTTGAGAGTGTCCCACCCCATTTCACTCCAAGATGCAATCCTGATGATAACACAGCTTAGGTGGGTCACCTTACACAAATATGTAACAGTAACCAACTATAAATTACCTTTTGGAGCCTGGATATTAACGGCCAAACCTTCTGAAAAGATTTAGAAAGTGCTCAGTATGGGGGCTCTGAGCACGCAGCTCCCAATCATTCTGTGGGTACTGAAGAAATAAATGCTCTTTTTACTCCCATTGCAAAACTGCAAAAATCAGAAGTCAGTGTGCTTTAAACATCTGGCTTCGAATGTAGAGGTACTGTGCTCTGAGGCAATGTGCATCCCTGAGAGAGCATGAAGGGAATTACTCCCCAAAGGTGGTATTATCAGCACAATGAGAAACTGGAGATTACAACTGAACAGATTGAAGGATGCTGCAGGTAATTAACCTCTGGTGGCACTGAATCAATGTGGCATGCACTTCAATCATGCTCCCTGTATTAGTCTCAGCAGCAAAACGGGAGAGCCAATGGATGCAGAACACGTACAAGGCAAATTTCCCTCTGGATATACAAAGTCCCTCCTGCACTGCAAAAGCCCACACAGATTTGAGACTTGTGGGGGAAAAAAAATCCACATCTGCAAGAGAAGCTTTCTGAAGGAGGACCCACAAATAATCAAACTGGGAAGTCAGAAGCAGGAAAACACAGCAGCCCTATGCAGGAACACCCACTGCTTCAGAGGATACTGACTCTTCCTACCAGCTGAGAATAAGAAATATATTTTCCATTAAAAAAATTTCTATTGCCTCTCTAGTCTATCCACAGAAATCCATACTGAAACTGCACTTGACAATAGCAAATAATGATGTCTAGTGGGGCATTTAAAGAATTAAAGATGCACATTTGCTAGAAACATTACTGTTGAACAGACTTATTAGCCTATGAAGTCACACATAAACTAAAATATATCAACTTTCCATTCCTACCATCAGGAGAAATTACACCAAAAGTCACTGTGGTCTAAGGAACATGCCCTGGGGAGGAAGAACCACTTATATTAAGGAATAAAATCTCAGAAAAAGTTGCTGTTCTTATCCCATTAAAAAAGTCACCATTCCTGAACAAGTCAGCTGTTACCATTAGGTGGTCATATTTGTTACCATTTGCTGATACATGTTACATTTTTGTTATAAAATATTACAGTGCTAAAAATACCAAAAGAATTACAAAAATGTAGCAAACATTACAATTACACATATAACAATTGAAAAATGGGCAGGCATATTCCTAGAGGCTGATAAATGACAGGTGCCAGCACCAGTAGCCCCTGTGGGGAAGAAGATATTTTTTCTCTGGCCATGTTTTGGCAGACTAGAATAAATTAATGCTGGATTAATAAATTCCACTGCAGCATGTGTTATCACCAAACCTTGGGTACTACAAAACACAGTTCATTGGGTGTGGCATGGCATGCTGCTCTTTGCTAGGCGAGATGATGGTGTGCGTTCAGACACCTGCAGCGGCTTTCAGCACACGCAGAATCCCAGTGGGCAAAATTTATTGGCAGGTCCCTCTCCTTGTCATCACATTTTTACACAGCCTCAGCTGCAGGCAAGGGGCACACTCACCTTGTTGCTGAGGTTGACATTAGCATTTCTGGAGAGCAGCAGTGAGACCATGTCCACGTGGCCATCCTGGGAGGCGAGGTGCACAGGGGCGATGCCCTGCCTGGTGATGGCGTTGGCATCAGCACCGTATTCCAGCAGGGTGGTTGCTATGTCCATCTGGTTCTTCTTGGCAGCTATGTGCAGGGGGGTGTAACCATTCTGCCAACAGAAAGCACTGCATTGCGAGCTGCTCGTTGAACAAGGTGATAAATCACTTTTCTGTACCTACTCAACTCTGTGGATAATTACGCCATTTGTTCTAAAAATTCTGTCAAACACAGTCAAACACAATGTTAATAAGCTGTACAAACCAATGTATCTGATCTTTAAACAATCTCTTTTTTTTTTTGAAGTATTGCTAGAAAGAAGAAGATTCTGAAGTAAATTTTCAAATTTGGGAAAAAATACCTGTTTGGGAAAGGACAACCTATAGAAATAGGAGTTTAACTTTTGTTTCATAGACATTTGCTCCTTTTCCTTAAATGTACATAAAATCTTTAACAAACAGAAGGGCAGGATGTGCGTTCATAACTCAGAACAGCTGTTATTGTTGGGGTTTTTTTCCCATTTCCCAGTCTGAATGAAAGCATTATGTACATGAAATATGGCCTTTCTTGCAGAATTTACCCTAAACCTTACTGACAGGCTATTTTTTTGAGATCAAGGGAAAACTGAAATACGTAACTTTAGAGTCATGCATTCCTTATCTTTTTATTCCTTCCAATATGTGCACCCAGGGAGCCCACTACTAAAAATAAAAATGCAGTATCTATTGCATGATACAATTCTGTAATTCTAAATAAAGACAGATATGCAGAAAAAAGATAAATGGATATCAAAAATAACTGATCAGCACACAAATACCAAAACTCTGACATGGGGGCTCACAAATGATTACAGGAGAGCTTTAATAGGAACCTGGCAGCAAGAGATGCACAGCACTAGTTTCATGTGGAATAGGTTCTGTAACCTTCAAAATTCAATTCAGACTCAGTTCAGATCTTGGATACCAAGGTATGTGAAAATGACACTCAGGAAACACAGTGCCACTATCAATAAAGGAAGCACATGGCCATTGAATTTTCACTTTGAAGATAAAGTGCTTCAGGAAAAACAAACATAATCCTCTCCCTTAGACTTCCTGTATGATATTGCCATGTAAAACAACCATTGCTACACAAGCACCTAATAAATTCTAAATACAACATGCTAAATCCTGTGTATCTGCTAAAACATGTCCCTTAAATGGAACTCATATTACATTATGTAAAATAACAAATGCAGTTTCCAAGTCTTTTCCTCAGAAATGAGCATATATAGCTTTCAGGGGAATGGACAGCAGTAGGTTGCCAAGAGAAGGCAAAAAAGAGAGCTGAAAAATAAAAGCTGAAATTCAGCTCAGTCCTAGTCTGCATCTTCTCCTCATAACGGCAACACTCTTTCACTATGCATAGCTGGAGAAAGGAACAGAGAAGTTACGAAGGAAGGGTATTGCGTTACTCTGGTTGCCAGGGAAAAGAGTGGGAAAAGGGAAAACAGTTAAAGACGAAGGGACAGAGGAAAACTAAGGCTTTGGGGATAGTGTGGCGAGGAAGACAGGCACCATAAAGTGGATGTCAAATCCAAATTAGGAATAAGCCCCATGTGAAATTAGGCACAAGCCTAATTTTGGCCTATGAAAGTGAAGAATGGTCCATCAGAATAAGTGTACCACAGCACTGTACTCTGATATGCCCATTTCCCATACCCTGTCACTTATCACTCTTCAAGGCAAATTTTGCTGGGCTTGGCAAATGAGCCACTCAAGATCAGAGTTAAAGACTGTGGTGTTACAGGAAAGGCAACTACCAATGAAACTAACTGTGGAGCCAGTGATGAGATGCGACATAACATTTATTTACTGGACCACATTTACAAAAAAGCCAGGAAATTATCCGCTGTTACCAACATCATCTTTCGGATGAGTGCACAGTGGGTGCCTGAAGCAACAAACATGTTCTGGTTAATTTTATTTAGTATTGACGCTCTGCTCGCTGCTGCCGTGGCTCACTTGCTGCAGAGCACTAACAAATGCTTTCTTTTGGGCACACTTTCAGCTGGCACTTGGAAGCCTGAAGTGGCAGCTGCAGAATTGTTCTGTTACAGATGGGGAAGCTAAGGTGACCTGACACATGAGTTTGTGCAATGCTGTACCACAGTCTATAGGGCTTCCACCTTGGTTTGAACTTTCCAAACACATGGCAGGGACTGCTGCAATCCCTGCCCCTACAGGATGCACATCTCCCCCTGACAGCTTCTTTCAGTGAAAACTGGGTCAGTGCCTTCTCATCCTCTTCAGAAGGCCCCTTCTTCCCCCCAGTGGCATTTGAGAGTGCTGTGCTGCAGTAGTGAAAGATCAGAGCTCACTCCAGTTGCCCCCCTGGGGCACTGCTCTGGCAGATTGCCACTATCGACAGGATTGATTTTAAACTGTGTCGTTGCTGATGGCAGCCCATGTTTATTTAACTTCCCCCTCCTTGCACTACAAACTCTGGGAACCTTCCATGTGTGGCACACTCCATCCTCTCCTGCAGCCATGCAGAAGGCCTCCAGTGCTATGGCTGCACTCAGCCATATGTGAGAGGAAGGCAATCAAGGAGTGCTGTCCATCTAGCTACAATACTGGCTTTTCCACTAGTTCTCCTTTCTCCACACTTTTTGGGTTTTTTTTACAGAGATCTAAGGAAATTATCTGGGTTGTTTCAAATGAGGTATTTACACTGCACTTAACCTGCTTTAACCTACATATGTTTCCATCCTGCTTTACCCTAGTGCTGCTGTTCAAATATCGATTATGCTTTGATTGATGATAGTATTTATCCATCCCATACTTAAAACTGGGATCCACAAAAGAAATAGACAGTTTCAGCTTCACTAAATTCTCTTTGTTCTATGCACTACCAGAATAAATTTATATATTTCTTCTTTCATATTCTCTGAAACCTTACACTAGATATTGCCTTGCCTACACTAAATTACAATCAAAGTAGGGATGTGACTAGTTTTATTTCTTGCTAGTCCATTTACGCTGGGGTAGAATTATTGTGAAGCACATGAATAATTACATATATTGTGCTGAGAAACTCATCTCACCTCAAATGTCATCCTGTGGCACAAACAGAAGTACCCCTGTACAGCTGGGCTTTAACCCCTAGCTTGCCCTCCACAGATCTTAAGACGCAATGATAAAAAGTTGGCTAGCTTGGAGAAGTTACTGAAGAAGCTGGACAAATGAAAGCAAAGCTCAGTATTTTCTGAGACTGAAACTGGTGATTTAAAGTGTTTCTGCATCTTTATTTGCTTTGTTCACTGCTGTTTTATTCACCTGCAGAATTATTCTAGCAGTTTTATGTGGATGTGAGACATTAACAAACAAGGTCACTGAACCTCCTGTAACTGCAAACTTAACACAGCCTAGAAAGAACAGGGGTAGACAGGGAATAAAACAACATAAAAGCCTGGGTATTGTTCCTCCAGAGCAGCAAGTACTTGTACCTTGGCAGAGGCATGAGGTGAAGCTCCTTGGTCCAACAGGAGGAGGGCCACTTTTTGATTATCATAGTGTGCAGCTACATGCAGTGGTGTTAAACCGCTCTAAAAACACACGCAGAACAAACAAGTGCTGTTACAGACCCTCTCCAAGGGAAACTCAGGAGTTCGGAAAATTCCAGTAGATAAGGTGAAAAAACACATTTGTTACTCTTTCATGTATCCAGAGTCCTTGGGAACTTTTAGAATCAAAAAATAAAGCAAATTTAGAAATCCTTCCTGAGCTGTGAAAGCCCCACTCACTTTTCCCAGGGAAGATGAGCGGAGAAGCACATATCTGTGCTGCCCCCAGGGTAAGGAGGTCACACCCTTGGCAAGGTTTTCCTTTTACTGCAGTGGATAAGTAAACTGCCCCGTGGATCTGTAAAAATCCAAGCTGGGCTGGTTTAAAAAGCTTGAGGTCCTATTGGCCTTTGGCCCCTGTCATGAGACCTGGGGAAGCAGAGCCAGCTGCCCAAATACTCTGATAAGGACTGTAAATAGTCTGGACAGGAACACAGGGGAATGGTTTGTCTCCATTCCCGTGGATGTGAACACAGAGCACATCACTTTGTTGTCAATTAATGACAATAAAAGTCACTTTTGTCGAGAGTTTGCTGGCTCTTGGCAACTCCGGCAGGGACATGGAATACTACATGAAACCAATTCCAGCTAAACCCAGACTGTGGATACTAGTGTGATTGTAAGTAGGTAGGAGGGTATTTAATAAAATATTATCTGGTTTTAGATATTAGCTGTGCAAGTGGCAGCGGCTTCTTCTGTCCTACCTTTCCAGAAGCATCAGGAGATGCATTCTTCTGAAGCAGGAGGTTGGCTACCTCAATTTTCCCATACTTTGCAGCCACATGTAGCGGAGTAAATCCTTTCTGTAAGAGAAAGCAGGAAAATAGCAGCTCTGGGCACTCTTTTTCAGGGCAAAGTTTGTCTCTGATCTGCAAGGACACAGCTGCTTCCATCCACCCTCTTACATAGTCCTGAGTACAGGCAGCAAGTCTGCAGATTCCCAGCTGCCCTGTGGGGCCTGGAGGCCCTTCCCTTGCAAGGCAAAGCTCTATCTACATTAAGCAAAAGAAGAGTCGGTTCCTTTCTTCACACTACCAAACACCTGAGGGCAAGCTTATCAACACCCACCTGGAATTTCTGCCCTGCATTCCTTCCATTCAGAGAAAATGTATGTCTGATCACTGGGATGTGTTATACATCAGGTCCTGAGATACAAGCATGAAGCTTTGTACCCTTTTAATAAAATATAGCTTACACTTACACCGTTTGTATGTGCGTAAGACTCTTGCAGCATTTAATGCACAAGCAGCCCTTGCTACAGGTATGTGTTACGATTTGAGCTGTCCCTCCTGCAGCTTGCTTACCTTGGTGATGATAGACAGAGATGCACCATGATCCAAAAGAACAGAAGCTACATCTTCATGCCCTTCCCGAGCAGAAAGGTGCAGGGGCGTGTAGCCTGATGTGGTGGCTGCATTGGGAGATGCTCCCTGCTGCAGCAGCTGCTGCACAATGTCTGCTTTCCCCAGGCGGGCAGAAATGTGCAGCGGCGTTTGGTCATCCTAAACACAGAGGGAACAACACAGGCTTGCATGAGAAAACTGTGCCTCACACTGGGACACAAAATATTTGCACACATTCTGTCACTTTTCAAAAATTGCAGACAAGCGTTAATTCTACTGAGGTATTACCTAGTGAATGCTGCGCACTGGCTTTCTCTTTGTCACATAATGAAGATACCTTGTGCTTTGTTAGTGCATCACAAAATATTCTAGATAGCAACATAATCCATAAAAGTTAATAAATTTATCAATTTTCTTCCTTATCTGGATTTGCCTCACTTTGCTTTGCAGACCTTTCTTAAAACACTGCCAGAGCATAATTCTGTTCCTCCCATCTCAATCTCTTTTATGTTTCACAGCAACATTTAATAACTCAATCAATTGTTGCCTGGAAACTGCCATAAAGTATCATATTTTTTCTGTTTTTTTTAACTGGTGAATGATTGTTTGGTATTTTGCAGTTAACTTTTCCATAGGTGCAACTGATGATAGAGCACGGTGTGGAAATCAATTGTCACTTTCTACTCCTCATTCAGAAGACAATAATCTGAATGGTTTGAAGTATATGGGTTTCCCTGTCATGAATCTCATGGTTTGTATCTCCTCCTTCACTGAAAATATTATGGTGTTGTGACCTTGTTCTGAGCATTTAAGAGATAATTTCTCCCCTATTCATTATTTGGTTTTGTATTTTTATCCTTCCCCTTCTCTGTTGTACAATCTTTGGATTAAGCACACTATCACAACAGTGTGGCCAAACATCTTTCTCTCCGCCTTTTTCCCGGCTGGATTTCCTACCTTCCAAGCACTGTTACCCCATGTCCTGCAGTTCTGGGCTGTTCTCTGTAAGGGAACTTTCTGCCTGTGCCCATCCTACAAGAGTTGATTTTACACCTCTGGGATTTAGGATGGGAGCATGCCAGGACATAAATGCTGCTCCTCTGCAGGGCAATTCTCCTCTGACTGGGGGAGCATCTTTGTGGTTCTTAAATTATTCCAGTTTGTGCCTGTTTCCCACAAATTTCTCACAGCTGATGTTAGCACTGGTGTATAATCTACTGTTTGCATTTAGTTGTTATTTATGATAACAAATTGATCACAGGCAATGGCAGTTTGCACAAATTAAATCATTCTGTGAATTTACTCAAAAAATATTTGCATGACTGCTTCTGAGCATGAGCTGTTCACTTTCAAGACTGTCTTTGGAGATTTACAAACAACATGAATCAGTTCTGTTGTCAGGCTCCTTGCAGATTTAAGTGTATCAGCTATAAATATTTAGTCAAAGTTCCTTATAAGTAGATAATCTTACCAGCGAATTTACTTGTGACCCAATGCACAGATAATTTCACAATGAAAATAGTTTGGTTTTTTTAAGGTTATATCCATTTTATCACCATTTGGGGAAAAAATATTTCCTGAGTTTACCTACTAAGACTGCTATTTATTGCACCCATTTATCTCCTTGCCCTGCCTGTTTCCTGTAACTCTTTGATTTCCATAATTTCGTGTGTTCCTTCATGCCTCTTGACCATTTCTTTTTCCTCCACCCTTGCCTTCTTCAACTGCAATTGTTTCTATAGGATCTGTTCGTTCTTTCCAGCCCTCTGCTACATCCCTCACTGTGCCTCCTTCCTTTAGATGATGTTCTTTAGAAGTCCAACTATTTTTGAATGCATGCAGGCTGTTGCTTTAGGGGCATGACAAGAGACACCAGAAGCCTGGGGTCTCCAGTTCTGCTGAAATAAAAGCAGATTTGAGGAATTCCTCTCCCTCCTTTACATCCCACTTGAAAACAAAACTCTTCAAACACATGATAATTGATATTAAAAACTGGGATGGCATCAATCTGACATCTTCTGCCTTCTCTCTTACAGATCACTCATGGCTGCAGTAAGAGGGTACATAACAAAGTGTCAGTGGGCATCACACAAAGGCTTGGCTTCACCTCTTTCTCGTCCTGAAGGACACACACACAAGATGAATGCAAGTCCTTGCTTTGTGCAGTACAGATCATCCAGGTTTGTTACACCTGGGCCATCTCCTCACCTTGGCTTTTGCCTCCACCTGGGCTCCGTTCTGCACCAGGTACCGGACGACCTCAGTCTGGCCAGCCCTGGCCGCCATGTGCAGCGCTGTCTCTCCTCTCTGCAGGCAGCAGCAAAAACAGAACACAATTAACAACACACCAGCATGTTTCATAAACACAGAAACACCCAGCTCAGAATGATCCCCGCTACAAAACTCTGCTGTACTTGTCTGCAAAACGTAAGACTAAATCAATATTTGACCTGTCACTCTGTGCTGCAAAGCAATTTATTGCAGCATCAGTTTCCGAACACAATAGTGCCTTTGTCATTATGTTTTGCTGAGAAGAGACTGCAATTTTTTTATTACTAGCATTTTATTAACAAAGTTAAAAATTATACCCATTTAAATAGAGCTGAATTTAGTAAAAAATGTATTTCAAATTTTGTATATTCAGGCACACATATATTTGGCTTTCCTTCTGTAATGCCTTATGCCCCTACTATCATTTGTTATCTGACAAGCACTGAGGTGATTGAATAAGAAGGAAAAAAAAAATCATTACTGAGAACATTCATCTAAAGCTTCATGGATTTAATGAAAGACAAATCCAAGGAAACCAGAACAATTCAGGAGGAAAAGTGCTTTCTACATATTAGGGTATCAATATGTCTTTAGGTACAAACACCTGCTAATTAACAAAAGGTGTTACATTTTTACACAATTTAATAGAATTAGCAGGTGAAGACTTTTACAAAATACTGTCTTCTAGCTGCACCTGTGTATAGAGAGTGAAAAGGAGGCCAAACTGTTAAAGAGGATCAAGAAGCTTTGGCTTCTCTTCCAGTTCTCAACTTTCAAATACCCATGTAAGAACAAGTTCAGTTTTAACACGTGCCCTGGGAGCCTTGGGGCACGCAGCACACAGCCAGCTGAGGAGTGCACTCTGATGGCTGGATGGACACAGGCAATATGTCCCCACAATCTGCTGCAATCTGTTGACTTTTCCTTAAATGGCAGACCCCCGGGACCTTGGGAAAAGAGTGCTCAACAGTCAAGCATGGATCTCAAAAATTTCGTCTGAGAAGCTACAGTATCTCATTCTTTACTTCAGAAAATCAAGCAATCTGAGCCTGCTTAGGGTCAGCCCCTTTGGAAATTTCCTCCCCTTCCAAGCATCTCCCAAGCAGGAGTCAGCAGGCTGCACTTTGCCATGACTCTAGCACGAGCCACAGGTGCTATAGAGGTGGATAGGGGACAGCAGAATTAGGCACTCAATCCCAGCACTGCTCCCAGATATTATCAGGCATTCCCAGTCCTGCACTGCTGGAAGGAAACCTGTGACTCACCACATTGGTAGTGTTGGGGGATGCTCCATGATGCATTAGCTGTGATACAATATTTACATGTCCCATGAAGGCAGCAACATGGATTGGAGTTAGGCCCGACTGAAAAACAGACCAAAGTCCAATTTAAATACCTGCTTCCACATGCCTTTACAAGAATGCCATGAGGAAAACATAAATTATTCTAAAGCAAGTAAACCCAGCTGCTTGCTCTTCTGAGAGGGTTTTATCCTCTCAAAACCATATATATATATGCTTAAATGAAAGGGCATACAGAACTGGAAACACCTATGAGTATGGTTCATGAACAAACAAATAAATGTTCTAGGAATTCAGTAGCTCTTCATCAACAAAATCAACCATCGCTAAGCAAGATTAAGATTAGTTAAATATTGTTTCAGAATAGGAAAAAAAAGGTAGAAGCATTCCTGGTACAAAGGCAAGGCTTTCTGAAACATTTAGCTTGTGCAGAAAAGATCACCATCCTGAATCTGCACCACTGCCCTTACACAGGATATGAAAGCCCAACTGGAGAGAAAGAGGGGGACAGAGAAAGAAAGGGGAAAAAAGGGAGCAGTCATTCAGCAGGGCATGATCTCAAAGATTTGGTTCAAAAATCCAATCAGTAGTTAATATTTCCCCATGTACAATCATCCTAAAGCCTCCCCACAGCTGCTTCTGAACAGCTGTACCAACAGTCAGCCAGAGGCTTCAGAAGGAAGTTTGGCTACCAAGAGATGGAGAAAGCTCAGTGGATCTCTGGAAATCCCCATGATTTAGACAGCTTCCCCACAGATATATACAAGTCCCAGAGGGTAGAAGTGAGCAGGATACTTATCTTCCTTTCTCATGCAGAATAGCAAACATGAGCAAGAAGGCAGAATAATTGGCTGAGTGTGTTACTTGTTTCACCTGTTTCAAACAATTCAGTTAAATGCTTTAAAAGTTTTTAAAAGCTAGTCTGGAGCTACATGAACTGTAGCCAGGGCAGACTCTTCTCCCTCAAGCAAGCCAGGAAGGGATCTGCATGGTTTGCTGCTAAATAACTAGAACAACTCCCCCCACATTAAATCAAAGTCCATTTAGTGGAGACGAACTATTCCCCATTGAACCTTGGTTAATCCATGGAATTCCCTGTTATTTTCTAACAAGGCTCATCCCACAGTGGTCACACACTCACATATGGGATCTTTCCTCCTCTCCTAACTTGGTATAATATACCTACTGGTAGGTAAAAATTCCCACAGGTACCTAATTAATCTTAGAATCATTCCAAGAACTGGGTGCAGACTATCTCATGCTGGCTGAAGTGACAGCATATTAATTTCTGTCTATCTGATTTGTCATGTCCCATGATGGTGGGAGAATAATATTTCTTTGTGGAAAGCCAAAACAAGGTCTGAATTACACCACCCTCTAAAACAGGACTTGAATGAAGCATAGTCTTCACCTCAGTATCTGTAACAGAGCAAATTTCATCCTCCTTAAATGACAGAATAAAAATTTGGCACAAATGGTAGATTTTGAAATTTTTTTTTTCACTTTTCAGTTGTTATTCTCACTGTAATCCCAACATATATCAGTTGTTTGTGACCTATTAGGGCAACGGACTTTATTGTTCAGTTTTATTATTTCATAACACCTAGTTGAAAATAATTGTTGACTTGATTTGTCCATGGTCTTTCAGAAATATTCAAATATTAATCAATACAGTTACAATGAAATTTGTAGAAAAAGCAAAGTCAAGCATGGAAAGACCATTTCTTACCTCAGTTACAGCTTGAATTGATGCACCGTGCTTTAAAAGAAGTTCCATTACTTTTATTCTGTTCTTCTTGCAGGCAATGTGAAGAGGTGTGAAACCATTCTGGAAATGAGAAAGAACACACTTTTTGAAGCCTCATGTGTCATTAAAAAATAGAATTGAGTATGGAATTCACAAAAAAGATTTTTCCATTTTAGCAGAACACCTCCCAGGCTTTTTTTTGGCTTTACTTAATTTTTCATGTAAAAGAAAGTAAAGATTTCTAAGATGATAAAGGTTTATTTCATATATCCAGTCTTAATTATGAAATATACTGCCCACTCCAAGAATTAATTTATTTTAAAAATTCTCAATTGACACAAAACTAACAAACCCTTCTTTTTTGCTTATCATATTCACTTTCAACTGGGTGCAGTTTTCTGCTGAAGTTTTTGGAGAATTTGGGGTGGATTTTTTTGGTTGGTTTTCTTTTGACCTTTTACAACTGCTGGTAAAAAAAGCACTCCACTTTTACAAGCTCTGGAATTTACATCTTCTAAACTATTTTTACTACTTGGTTTTTCCCCCCCCATTTATTACCTGTCAGCTTACTGCAACTAAAAGTATTTCACCCCTTCCTTTTAAAAAATGTGTGCAGTGAAGTGAACATTAGAACTACCAGCTTATTTAGTGTGAGATGATACCACAGAAAACAAGTAAATCAGGAAAATAGGCTGTCCAGAGCACCCACAATTGGTACAGTAACATCAGAGCGCTGAATGCTGATGCTGCTCTGTACAAAAGAGACTCTGCAGAACATTCTGTAAACAACTGGCAGAGCTGGTCCCTCCGATCTGATCAAAACTATCCTTTTTTACCTGCCATATAGTAAAGAATATTGTATGTTTTCATGATGTGATGTCCATGCCATTATCTGTTCCAGTGTAGCAGTTCTCACCCCTCTCTTTGGCAGTGGACAATGTTCAGGGTGAGCTCAGGTGTGTTTCAGGGAAGAGAGAGCTCCAGTTTCAGATGCTGCTCTCACGCTCCTTCTACTTAACCACCCTGAGTGGGGACCAGGGCAGAATAAAAGGAAACACTACAAGATTTAGGGGAGAAGGGCATTTGTGGCTGGGCTATCAGACCAATGAGAGGCCACTGCCAGCAACTCTAGCAAGCTAAACCTGATGATGATTTGATTATTTCAGAAAGTAAAAATAAATATTACAGGCCTAGGAGCCTCCCCACTTGCCAGTTATAGTGAACAAAACCCATATATTGTAATAGCCTGACCACAGACACCTGAATTCAGGTTGATCTGGGACAAAAACCATAGGGACTGAGAGAGGGAAAATTGTGGAGCCTGTAGTGTTTCCAAGAGAGTCAATCCCACTTGGCTTGTGAGGGTTTCAGGAGCTCACATAACATTTCAAGAGTTGAATGAGTTAGCATCAGGCTGTGAAACCAATCAACCCAATTCATGTCAGAATGTAAATTAGTTTGGAACAGTTATTGAAAAACAAATCAAAGAGACATTTTAAACAGAATGGATTGCGATTGCAATTTGAACAAAAGGCATTAATGTATTCCGTTTGTATGCAGTTTAACTGCATCAATGTATTTTGCTGCTGAAGTTGTTTATAAAGAAGAAAGGTATATGACTCTATTGACATCGAATACCACGAATATTCATTATGTAACTCATTCCTACCTTTCACTGTTTCACATCATTGAGAATTTATAAAAATTCCCTCAGTTTTAAATGTCGCTGATTATTTTCTCCATACAAACATTTGGAAAATAAGGATTTCTCTCCATACCAAAAATTACAGCAGTTATGTCTGCAGCTGTTTGATCTATCCATAATCACAAGAAGCTACCAGGAGGCAAAAGTGCTCTAGTTAAACTAGGAATTAATAAATCACTGCTGGCGGTCTGCAAGCAAAGGTCTTCTCTGATTGCAGGATACATTATCAACGCTTTGAACCGCGAGCGTTTGTTCTTGGGCTGCAGCAGTAACGACACATCCTCTCTGTTTGCCATCAGGAGGCAGAAAACAACTTCCCAAGCAGACTCAGCACAACTTTGCAGGAATGTTTAGCCGTGAACAGCGCCCTGCTGTGTACTCACCAGTGCTTTGGCATTAGGATTAGCTTTCTTGTCCAAGAGAACCTTGGCAACTTTGTAGTGGCCACAGTGGGCAGCAACATGCAGCGCAGTCAGGTAGTCATTGGTGACGTCGTCCACAGGCACGTTGTGCTGGATCAGGAGCTGAACACAGTTTAGATGATCCCCTTGTGTTGCCATGTGCAACGGAGACAAACCATTCTGAGAACAGAGAGACCCAGCACGGATGGGTTAGAGGATGCTCAGAGAAGGGAAACTCCTCCACATCGTTCTTGGGAGTGTTTGTCGCATGAGGAATTTTACAAGCCCAGAGAGCACCCAAAATAAACTTGACATGTTCAGTGTAAGGATGGGGGTTCTTACTCCAGAACGTGGAGCTTGTTTGGTTAGAGTTTGTAGGCAGCCCCACACTGAAAAACCATCATAACATACCAGCAATGCTCTAAATGTAGCTTCCATTCAGCCAGTGTGGCTCAGACAAGCTGCTCAATTTACAGGAGTTATGAGAGGAACAGCACTTTGGGACTTTTAACACCCCAGCCAGGCAATTTACTGCTTTTTAAAGCTGAATTAAACTGGCCACTCTAAATGTGGCCTGTATAAACCAGGCATGACAGCACAGGTCAGAGCATCACTCAGTGAACACTACAGCCTTCCTTCATCCTTCCACTCGTGTTTTCCTGAATTTGGGTTGTACACATACTTATACCACATTACCCAGCTCTGAAGACCACTCTTCCCAGTCCACATTGGTAAAACACCAGAAGTTTCAACTGGGCCAAAAATCTGAATGAAACCTCCATGCTGTGACCTACCAGCAGCAGTGGTAAAGTTGCTCCACCATGGAAACACCTGAAGGAAACTCATGTACCAGTGAATTGTTTCTTGCAGTGTTTTAAATAGTGAAAAAGCTGCCAAAATATATTATATTTCCAGCGTAAAACCATGAGAGAAAGTTCGCAAAAACTGAAAGGACCGACACTATTTCATGGTGAAAGATTAAAAAATACATGCCAGAATGAAAGAGGCTTTGTTAGCACTGGTACATAGCTCCTCCTTCCAGCTGTAGGGTTTTTTTTCACTCGATTCTTCTAATGCCAAAATTAGTTTTGAGTGCAGAAGCTATTCTTGTAGCAGCACACAATAGCTTATAAGCTGCTAGACTGCCAGTACACTGTGTCTGCATCGTGAAACACAAACCTGTGCTCACAGATGCAGTGCCCTCATGTGACCGCAGCCAGCAAAGGCAGAGGAGCAAGGCAAAAGCAGCCGAGATGTGGAGCTCTCTGAAACAGAGCCTGCCCTCGCCCTTCCCGTGGCCGTGTGATAACAGCAGTAACAACCACTCCAAAGAAAGGTGGAGATACGGAGTGAAATAATTTTTAAACTCGAGACAGAAGCAGGATGGTGAAAGCAAACAGGCGAATCCTGTCAGAACTGGAGAGCAGCTCACATGCAGTGCTGAGACACAGATATTCTTGGACACAGTAATATCTTTCAAGTAAGATTATCTCATGGGCATCTCACTTGTGATTTATGTTGGCTTGGATAAGCCTCTCTCCCATTCCCAAAGGCTACTACAGCAATTATCTCCATGGAAGCTTGATACCAGCAAGGCATTTTAAATGCTTTCACTGTCTTCCAGTGTAGTTAATAGTAGAACAAAAAGGACTGATTTCCATTGGTCACCAAGTCCTCCTGGTAACAGTTTATAGCTCATGATGCTTTTTAGGTGAGAGTAAGAAAGTCTTGAAACTTTAAACACCATCCTGCTCCATTTTTATAAGAAAGATCCTTCGGGTGAAAAGTGTCATTCTTCACAATAACAGCCAATAAACCATGCTTATTAATGGAGTAAGAGACTGAGAAGTTGATATGGGACTCCCTTATAGGAGAGACTTGTACTAAAAAGACTGACATGGACAGGAAAGAAAGGAAGAAACAGAGCCAATTTGAAAACCCAGCAAAATACTTGATAAAAATCTGTCATGGACAAGAGAAGTGCAGCAGCTAGCCAGACCTCACACAGAAAAGCAAGAGACAAGACTGGATGGTAAAGAAGTTGATGAAGACAAAAAAACAACTGGAAAATTGTCTTTTGTTATACCCTAAACCAGGCTTAATTCTGTTGCAGTTGATGATACCCTATCAACCTTACACCAGTCAGTTAGTCTTTCAATGCCACATTCAAAATAAAAATATTACACATCAGAGTGTTCCCCAGGCCCACATCCTTCTTTTGAGAGACAATCCAACAATGACCCTAAGAAGTGATCAGGTACTTCGGGATGGAACCACTTTATAAATACTCTTACATCACTGTTTTTTTTTAAAGATTTCCAAGAAAATATTGAAAGGGAAGGAAGTAGAAGGTTAATCAAAGATACTGACCACTAAGGACCATAAGGTCACACTATACCTTAAAACAATCAAGTAAAAAAACCCCAAAACAAAACAGAAGATGAAACAAAGTATCAACTGTCTGACTAGGCAAACATAAAATTACAAAGCTTATTTTGTAGCCGTGTCAAAGAGCTTTAATCTGGGAAAGTGCGATTAACTCTAGGGCAAGAAAAAAAGGGAAAAAAAAGAAAAAAAAGAAAAAAGAAAAAAGAAAAAAGGAAAAAGAAAAAAGAAAAAAGAAAAACTAAGAAAGAGCCAGAGAAGTCTGGAAAAGCAGTAATGCAAAAAACATGGGTATTTATTGACAGGAATGTCATTTCTTACACAGAAAATCATGGACATATTCAGGACTAGAATTCCCTTTTCATTTTGCCTGTAGAAACCCCCATATAATCCATTAGGTCATTGCCTTTGCTGAAAATAAATCTAAGGTTCTTCCAGAGCAAAAAGGGTCAGCACTACACTGAACCATCTCTAGCAGGAAATAGCTATCAAACTGCAGCCTGGTTATTATTCTGAAAGAGTTTTATATAACGTAAGAAAACTTTGTGAAGTTCAAATCCTTACAAAGATGTGTCCTATTTCCAATAATGTATGACTTAATTTGAAGGGAATGGAGCCACTTATTTTTGCAGAGGACAGTACTGCAGTTTAGTGCCAAATGAATGAATTCATTTATGCCATTCAGAGGTACAGCTACTTCCTAACTTACCTTCTGAAAATGGTAGAACTAACACATCAGAAAGATACGTAGGAAGTTCTGCACTGTCTTCTGTTCACTTTTTAACATGTAACAGCTTTCCCTCTTCCAGAGAAGGCTCCTATTTTGCAAAAGTTGTTTATATAAGCCTCTGTAGATCAACATCCAGTCTGTCTCTCAGCCTTAGGCAATTTCAAGCCCACTATCCCATGTAATCTGCCTGATTTTGTCTAGTGAATTCTGGGCCAGGCTGTGTGAGTCTGCTCAGGAAGAGCAACAAATTCAAAACCTACAGTCCTTGAACAGCAGCTTAAGTTTAGGTGTAACACCTGAAAATACAACATCCATGCAACGAAGAAATGTAGCTCCTTAGGAGAGGTTTTCATTTACAACGGTGGAAATGGAAGAAATAAGGTGTATGTTTATGTGGGTGTTTTTTGGTTTGGTTTGTTGTTGTGGGGTTTTCTGTTTGTTTGGGGTTTTTGTGGTTTTGTTTTGGGGATGGTTTGGGTTTTTTTTCCCCTGTAAGTAATAAAAAGAGCTATCCAACAGGGTGGAAGAGCCTTTCTCCCCAGAGTATGAGCTCCAGGCTCCAAGAGTGGCAGATGTGGCCCAAGGGGTTCCTAGACAGCCCCTTGTGGTTCTCCCCTGCTCATGGGAGTTTGCAAGCCAGGGCTGTGGGAGTCCATGGAAATTCCACATGCAGAGGATGGGTGAAAACTGTCTGTCAGATTACCCATGACAGCTCTTGCCAGTGACTCACTGAGCAGAGGAAAGCTGGTGCCAACCTCCCCAAACAAATGCTAAATATACTTCAGTAAAGCGGAAAAAAAACCAGGGAGGAGAAAAGCAGAATATAGAAGGGTGTTGAGACAGAACAGGACAGGATGACAGAGAGAGAAAAGGAATAAAAACGAACAGAAATGTTGCTGAAACACACTGGCTACAGACTAAGAAAAAAACAAACATGTAGTGGAAGGGAAAGAACCTCAACAAACTGCACAGACCAAATGTCATCCCTGAATGGGGAAGTCATGGATTGCAGTGGTGCAAAGCAGGTTGCTGCTCTGAGATTTGACATCAGCAGTAACAGCACAGCAGAGAGCACCGCCAGGAGGTTTCTGGCAGGTGCTTCCTTTAATGCCAGCCCTTGGGTCTAAAGCAATCTGTGCCCCCTGGCGCAGGTGATTTGAAATTCCCAGAAAGAACTTTGCATGATAAACTGTAGAGAGATAGAAAGTGGAAAAACTGGTAATCAGGCTAAGTCCTTAGGAAATATGAGCTGTCTCTGCAAAGGGACATGGCTCTATTTTTATCTCTTGTCTCTTCTCTAGCCTTAGGGTAAATTGGTACAAGCTGAAGATTTATTGTAATCACCATGTATTTATTCCAGGATAGACACAGAGATCTTCAGATCCTGCAATTCTGAGGGATAGGGTTACCACACAAGCCTTTTTGGTTGGCATAGAAAACTTTTCTTGTATATCTCGATTTAACACATTTTACATATGCAGACGTGCTCTACATACGGCATTCACTTTGGAGAGCTCCCACACAGTTACTTTAAATAACTAAGAAATAGGAAAGTTATTGCCAAACCCTTAAACATATGAGACATACAGAATTACATTAAGAAAAAGAAAAAAAAATTCAAGGATTATCCCAGCAGGAAAGAGTATCAGTTACCTTGGTTTTGGAAAGAATGGGGGCACCACGATCCAGCAGCATTTCTACAACCTGTTCATGGCCACTTCTTGCTCCACAGTGGAGGGGGGTCAGCCCATCCTGTGGGATAGAGTTATAACTGATTAGTGACAGACATGCTAAAATCTTGCACACTTTTGTAGAGATCTGTGATGTCCTAGGAGGCTCATTAGATCCTGCAGGATGCTGCTCTTCTGCAAATGAACAGCTGAAGCTGTTTGTTCAAACCAACAGAGCACATTCTGGCTCTGATTTTCTGAACATGTAAACAGTCATATCACATTGGTGTTCACGCACTGGGCTTCTTCCAGGCCCTCACTGAACATGCAAGAAAAGATAAGATTGCACTTTAGGTACTTTTGGCCTGCATGCCTTGAAGAAAACTGGGTCTCTCATTTGTCTGTATGCATCTAAGCTAGTGGACAGTCAGTCTGAGAAGAAAAAAAAAATCCTCCTCAGACTTTTTTATTACACTAATTTTGACAAGTGTACAGCAGATGAAACCATCTTAATCCAAGGTGATGGAAGTATGTTGGATTCACTTCTGTCTCATTGTGCAGACTCTGCTTCTGTGACCTCCAGCTGAATGACTGGCCTACAGACAAGGCATACTGTCCATACCTCTTTTAGAATAGTTTGCTTAGTAATAGTTTATGTCTTATTGCTTATTGCAAATAATAATGTCACGGTTTTCAGAAACTTCAGTTTTCCATTTACAGATCACAAAGGAAGGGGATTTTCTCCAGTGTCTTCCAGTACTCTTAAAACACAGATGTTGTATTGTCTAGAATATGTATGTCACATCATTTTTATATAAGGGATTATCTAAAATTCCTTCTCACACACTGTATGCTCCCTTCACACACATGCACTTCCTCTCCATTTCTGTATGACAGCAAGTATTATTAAGGTACCTCCTTAGTCCTGTGGTATTATAATATAATGTGCAAATATAATATTCTTCCTTGATAATTCCCAATCCACACTTTACTGGAATATTATCTTAAGCCCTGCCAAGCATAGAGGGCAGCCAGGGAGAAGGAGGAGGTGGTGCAGAGAGCCTGACATTCTCCTGCTTCTACATTTTTGCCGACTCCTAATAAACCTTTGAAAGACAACAGGTAGGAATTGTCAAGATAAACTTTTCCTGTTACTCTCATTTAAATCTTGTATGGCTCTCACTGCATATGTTCCTGCATTTAAAGTAAGGCATACATTTTTGAAATAGATGAAGATTTTGGTTCAGACTTAACTTCCTTAATTCAGGGAGTCATTTGTTCCCACAGGTTGAATGCAGCTTGGTCCACCATGCTCTTACTGACACCTGTCAAATCAATTCAATTGTAATTTCTTCTTTTCCTGATATTTCAGCCCATCAAGTACTGGGAAGTGCACCTTGTTAAAATGATACTACACAAATTCAAGATGTATTGCTCAAAACACTTAAGTAAAGACAAAGAGAAAAGATACCAAAACCCACAAATGAGCTATTTTTCAGCTGAGTTGCAAATGTTTTGCCATAGCTTCACAAGTGTTTAAAATGGGTAATGCATATTTCTTATACCAGTAGTTTCCACAGGTAAGGACATATCAAGTAGTGAGCAGACATAAACATTTGATATGAAAATATCACCTACAAAAAAACCAACTTGTATGGGAAGGAAAATCAAACCCAGCAAGGCTAGGTACCTACAGACCTGTAGGCAGGAGCTAAAGATCATCATGTACATTAGATTGTTCATTCTTTTTACTCCCTGTAATTATCACATTCTGCAGGTACATCAAAGATAGATACTCAAAGAGATCAGGCACCAAAGTTACAGACCATTTTCCAGATTAATGTCTCCTCAACTCATTTTGCCAACACACTATGGTTAGTACATACCGTGCTCACAGAGAATGAGACACATTTGATCATCTTCCTGTATCAGTCTGGACCCTTGCAGTGCTCCCAGAGCACTGTGGCCCAACCCTCCGTGGGTATTTCTGGCTGACAAGGTTTCTGTAGCTCAGGAGGAGCAGGCAGTCATGCTTGGCCAGCTGGAGCTCATTCTGGGCCACACAGCAGTCACTAGCACCAGATGCATCACGTGTGACGCGACATTACAATGCACGTGGGTGCTTGTTGGGACAGCTGATCTATAGCTATTGTTCACATGATGTCACCTCTCCCACTGCAAAGAGCAAATACACTCCAAGACAGATAATTTAGCGGCACAGGTTTTTTTTGGTGGTTTTTTTTTTTTTCGTAGTTTCAAAAGACACTGTCTATTCACCGGTTTAGTTAATTGCTACATGACACTTTGAGCAGGTAAAGAAATGTGCAGAGGCAATCTGAAAAGCAGATCACAAAGACTTCTTTTTTAAAAAGAGATTCTAGGGTTAAAATAGACTGCTCTGCGTTCAGCAAGACTTCACTGACTTTGTCAGGAGATTTTCTAGTTGCTTATTTACTGTTCACATAGACCATACTATGCGAAGCATAAAATATATTACATGTATTAGGAAGAAAACTTGCCTTAATATGATAGTCTGCAATGGCTCAGAAAAACCATTACAAACGATTATGACAATAATCTGCAGATTAAGGACTCTGTAAGTATGCACTGACATGATAAATCATATCATCTGTATTATCTATCCCTCCAGAGAGCCTGAAAGCAGCTCCAGCAAAGCCAGAGGACAATTGGAGGAGTTATGATTAGGCACAAGCTTCCCATTAGCATTGCACACCCATCTCTGGGGCTGCTGCCTGCTTTAGCTTTTATTTCAAACACACACACACACACAAACAGACACACATAAATGAGACCTATGCATTGTTTCTGTCTCTGTTGACACTCAGGTACCTCTGTAGCTCCCTGATCTTGTTACACTGGGGTCAAAACTGTCCTGAGACTGAGCCTCTCTGCTGCAGTGTGTTTCCTCACCACCACGCGTGGCTTTAAGTGACCCCTGAGCAGCCTGGGGTCAGCACAGAGCTGCCTCCTTGCATCCCCCAGCTACCTCTTCCCTGTCAGTGCTCACCCAGGATTCCCCTTGCATCCTGGCATCCTCTGGGCTGTCTCCCAAAGTCACAGCAGCCTCAGTACCACAGATCTCACATCAGTGAGCATCAGCTTCTAACCCGGTCTGAGAGCGATGAAACCAAGCACAATACCCAGTAAAAACTTAAATGTGATGCAAATATTCAGCAAGAGCTTGTCAGAGTTCGAGCCAGCTCCAGGAGCCTGTCCAGGGCCTTGGCAGGAGCACCAGGCATTCCTGTCCCCTGAGCCAGAGGTAACAGCACACATTCCCAGGGGAGCAATTACTGCTGCCTCCAGGGTTTATCTGCCCAGCACTGCTGAGTGCCTCTCCTTGTACACACTCAGCCTAGCAGGGCTCTATCCCACAGCCCCTCTGTGCTCCAGGCCTCCTGAATTTTTCACTCCACTGGCACTACTGCAAACTGCCCCTTCTGGGCAACAGGGCAACAAACAAGCTCTGCTCTCCCTGCACATGCAAAGCACACTCAGAGTGCCCAGGCAGTGCTACTGGAACTATTTCATGTGGTTTTTCTGGGGCAGCTTATGCACAATCTGATGCATCTTCAAAGAGCGTATCCCACATGTTTTCATGCAGATATGAGTGCTAGGCCTGTTATTTAGCTGCAAAATCAGTAGAATGAAGATTATATATACTTATTGTTAATCCAGGCTAAACTTGCTAGCTGCCTGCTTCACAAATAAATTCACTTTGGCATATACAGTATTAGACAGCCAAAGAAAATCAAGCTAATTTAATCAACCTCTCTAATTAAATTTTACTTTTAAAAGTCTTTTCTGGAAGGCGGAAAAAACATAATTAGGGCAACATTCAGTAAACGTGTTACATGAGGCATTAACAGGCCTTTGCCCAGAATGTTAGCTAAAAGCCAGAATGATTGAAGCTGCCCTGGCAGCACATAGTTCTTGAGAATTCAGTACCCAGCCCCGAGTACCAGTTCTAGATATCTCACACACAAAAAAGACAACAGAGGGCAGGTGAACAGCTGGTTAAAATAACCAATGCAACATAGTGTGAATTAAAATGGAAAAAAAACCCCCGCATGTCTGAATCTCAAAATAGTTTTAACATATTTTTTGGGACGTGTCTCACATGTTCTCTCAACTCCCAAATACAGTGTGCAAGTGTGTAAGAGTATAATGGTGCTCATCAAATCTCAGTCCTAATGAATCCTGAGAAAGTGGGAGCTCCTGGATTACTTTTACAGTAATTTAAACAGGATAAGGATCTAGCCCTTCATGTTAACCTTCTGTGCAGGACTTCAGCAATATGGTTTCCTGGACCATCTGTCAGCAGCAAATGTAAATGCTTGTGGAAATGACTAAGGAAAAGAAATCATTACCTCAATTTACTTATTACTAAGGGAAGGCTTTATGTGAACTTATCTATAAAATGTTTCTGTTTGTGAACAATAGAAATAGGCATTATGTGGAGAGTATTCCAGTATCCCATACAGAGAATGGACCGCAGGAACAGACCACAAAATGCCAGCTGATTAGCTAAATCTGTCCAATCTAAGAGTCAGAGTAGCAAATCCTGGCTCTGTTACTGTTTGTCAACAACACAAAACAGTATGTTCTGCATTCTCATGTAAAGGTGAAATACAGACCTGAAACAGGAGACACAGAGGCCTAAGAATTTCTGCCCCTGAGCAATGAAAACCAGCAATTTCAAGATTTTTTCTGTCCTTTCATGTGGGTACAGAACCTTTGCCATTTACCTTTAAGGAGGTATTTTGTCTTTCATAATCAACCTTTGCATTAAATAGTAACATAATGTCCAAGACAAAAAGTTATTTTAACAGAAAAAAAAATCTGCTTATCTTGTACATACAAAAATTCTGATAATCTCTTAAAAAACAGGAAAAAAGAGAAAGGTCTCATATTAATAAATGTGGTACTAAGAGCCTCACTTATTTTCACATGCAAATCCCACCTGTTATCAAGCTGTGTGTGCATTCAGCACCTGCCCCTCACAGAACACACAAGACTGGGCTCTGCCTGGGCATCCAGCTGATAAGCAGGACTTGAGACATGTATCAGAAAAGACAGCCTCAGCTGCTCTTTGCCTTTCAATGCACTCAGCAGTGGTGATGCTGTTGTAAAGGATATGACCAGAGCTTTTGTCATCCTGTGTTTTTGTAGGGCAATTCTATATCTGGGATATTGAAAATAAGAATAGTGCTTAGAAAAAAAAAAAAAAAAGAGAAATATCTGCAAAGCTTAAATATCTTAATTGTTCAGCCTTGGAAAACAACATGGGGTCAGGTCGGAACAACAGCAGAGACTTAGCAGGAATATGTGTTGTGCCAGCACAGAGCAACTCATCTTTGCTATTGAATTATGAGAACCAGGCAGGCCCTCCTGAAACAATGCCCTTTTTTCACCCAGCACCACATCCCTCTCAGCCTTCTACTGCTTTTGGTGCTGATTTCTGAATCCAGCTGGTGCTGTGCACTCAGCTGCGTGAGACTCTGGGAGTCTCCTCGGCAGTGCCGCCCCGAGCACAGCCCGCACACCCCGGCAGGATCAGGCAGTGCCCCGGGAGCACAGCCCGCACACCCCGCCAGGATCAGGCAGTGCCCCGGGAGCACAGCCCGCACACCCCGCCAGGATCAGGCAGTGCCCCGGGAGCACAGCCCGCACACCCTGCCAGGATCAGGCAGTGCCCCGGGAGCACAGCCCGCACACCCTGCCAGGATCAGGCAGTGCCCCGGGAGCACAGCCCGCACACCCTGCCAGGATGAGCCAGTGCCCCGGGAGCACAGCTTCCCTCACTGCCAGGAAACCGTGCCTCTGGTAATGCCAGCGACTGCAACCTTGAGTGACACACGTACAGCACGAGCAGGAAAAGTTATGCAAATCCCTTCTGACTTCTGGAGAGGATGGGTGTTTGGGGAAGCAGGCAGTCTCTGGGGGAAGCCAGAAAAAACAAACCAGCGCTTCATGAACCAGTCAACACTGCCTTTTGCCTCGCTGGGAAGCTGTGCCAGACTCAGGAGCTGTTAATGCCTCTACCCTCTTCCTAGATCCTGTTTCTGTCCCAGCCTGTATTTTTAGTTACATAAATGATCCCAGTGTCTGACCCCGGAGCTTGTGATACAGGAAATGAAACAGAGCACGAATTTTCCTAACTAAAAAAACTAACTTGACTCTAACTATTTAAAGTACTTGTCTCTAACGATTTGGACTGCAGTGGGCCATACAAATACTTGCAGAGGGAAGCAACTAATCCCTCACCGAGTCCCTTTCTCCCTCCTCTGACCAAATGGACATCTGTCACACCACCAACCTGTGGCCCTCATCACCACAAGGTAGACTCACACCCCTCAGCCTGGAGGGCTGTCCTTGTAGCACGGAGGAGTCTGGAATTTTAGCCCAGAAATTATATCCATTGTCCACATTACCCATGAAAAGTCATCTCTTCCATTTTGCCCAACTAGAAAAAATGGAAACATTTTAGAAATAAATCAACAGCAACTAAAAGTAAAATAGAAGAAATAAGGGCTTAGAAAAAGAGAGAACGAAAAGATGACAAAATAAATTGACCCAGTTTCTGATTTCGACAGAGAAAAAAATACAAATGTGCCTAACAAGCACTGCAGGAAATCTCAGAGACTACAGTAACCAAACACAAACCTGTGAATACAGGAACAACTGTAGAAAAACTGTTCTTAGATTATTCTGTTGTTTAGAATGACTCTGAACAGTAGAACTTATACAGACCAATTCAAAATGGAAAAGGTAGAGGTGACAAATTAATATTTCAAGAAAATAACAATCATCAAAAATTACTGGGACAGCTCTGGAGAGTTACCTTGCACACACAGGAGCCCTGATAGCCCACAGGTTACAGGTTACCACTCGTTACAGGTTTATTTCCAAACACTTGAACTTCTTCCTTCTCTTTTTTTTCTTTTCCTTTTTTTTTTTCTTTCTTCTTTTTTTTTTGCTGTTGTGCAAGTAAATAAACTATCCCTGGTTTGGTTGGGTTTTAACTACAGCAATTAGACATAACCATATGCATTAAGTTTCTAAGTCATTCAGGGCACTGAGTTAGGTGTCAGCCTGATGGAAACCATCCCTGTGCCTGGCACAAGTGCTGACAAATCCCAGCCAGCAGCCAAGCACCCCTCACACAGCTGCAGGAGGCTCATCAGCCACACCACACTCTGTGACACTGCCTGTGGATAGTGAAAGGCAAACACACACTGCAGCTCAAAGTTACCCTGCTAGAATTCAAATTCTGAAACACCTGACTTGAATTCTCATCTTTTAGCATTTTCCTGTACATTCACCGCTACTCCCAAGTAGATAAAAGCAGGTCCTAATTAAACACTGGAAAAGAAACATGGAAAATTGTTGCCATCCTTGGTGTTTCACACATTGCTGTAAGAGATGTAAAATATTAGTAGCCTACTGCAATCATTTCATAAAAAATAAATGCAGTGCAGCTGTAGTAGCCTGCCAGGAAGATGAATGATTTAAGCTCTACAGCAACACAGAGGTCAGAGGCAATAATTCCACACAGTCACTCACAGCACTCACACTTGAGCTTACCCTTGTTTTGGCATCAATTTTAGCTCCTCGATCAAGTAGGAGTTTGACCATATTTGCGTTTCCCCTTTTTGATGCAACGTGCAACGGCGTGATATCATTCTGTGAAGAAAAAAACATGAAAATAAATATGCATATGTCTGTCTTTCATGAATTCCATTTCTGGTTTGCTCACAGAATGAATTACCCCCAGTCTGCTAAATCATAACACAGTTTGTTTCCCTGGGAGCATGAAAGCAAAGGGAATCTCTGTTCAACCACACACGTGAATTACTGGCCTGATATCTCAATATACACACAGTGAAGACAAAAGTCAAATTGTTGTTAGTTATAAGATGACATGATTGTGCCTCAGCTCACAACTTTTGCTTAAGGGTTGAACTTAGGCAATTTTACTGAATCCTAGCAATTTAATCCAGCTGTGCTTGTTTCTGAGCGTGTAGTGATAAGCATTCATACCTCAACTTCACTGGCCTTATAGGAGCCATAGAAAAAGAAACAAAACCATTGTATCTGTAGATCTCATTCAAAAATTATGAGATGCCAACGTTACTTATTTCTGAACATTATCAGCAAACTCTGAAAGCCTGGCAAACACCTTCCTTTCAGTTCCACCCTAAATTCTGCCTACCCAATTTGTTCCTCTAATGGGTGTGACGTGGTGCTTGCAGTGGGACTGCAGAGAAGTGTGTGTGCTTCCCTGAGTGGTGCCTGGCAGGCCAGCACAGGCAGGGATGCTGCACATCGAGGACAGTTACATAACCAATGCGTGCGCACACACAGGCCCTGCTTCAACAAGATGCAGCCAGGACGTCTCTTCATGCTCTGATGAATCCTTTATCTCAGGGCGTAGGAAGGCCACGTCCTGTATATATTTGATCATATGGAGCCGAGTAAAAATAAAAGGATCTAAACAGAGCATGCAGTGAGTGTATGCAGACAGACAGAATTGTAAAGGGCGTGTTCCTGCATGTTGGGGGCAGCACAAACAGCTGGCTGCATAAAACCAGCGGCCCTGGCACCCAGCAGGAAGCAGCACATGCAGTGAGTGTGTGTGCTGTGCCTGGCTGAATGAGAAAGTCACCCTGAGCAGCTGGGGACTGGTACAGGTGTCTGACCTGGCTAACAGAGCGTTCAGCAGCGCTTCCTCAGAGCTGCAGGTGAGTGGAGTGACAGAGAACCAGCACCGAGAAGAGAACCCCTCTCAGATGTGACAAGCTGATTCACAGCCTAATCATAACACCAAGTACCTCATGCAGTTGTTACATTTTCATTTTCACAAAATTTCACTATGAAGCTAACTCACAGTTCCTAGAAAGTACTAATTAATATTATCACAGAGGTAAAATACATGTTAGCAAGGTTAAATGACAGAGATTCTTCCTACAATATTCATGATCATTAGAGTATCATAGTGATGACTGTGTCAGGGTAGCTTCTCACCCCTTCAAAAAGCAAAGTAAGGCAAGAAGATGCTTAGCACTTTAAACAGAAAGTGCAGCATGTCTACTCCTTTCAGAGGGAGGTAAAACTATGTGATCACTTAAATTTTCTGGGAGTAGGTTTTTAAAAAAAGAATTAATTCTATCTGACTGGGAGTTGACACTGGATATAATATGGGGTCACTACATTACTGTACCAGTCACAAAGAGGACAGAAAAAGAGAGGAGAAAAACAATTATGTGGAGATACTTTCTGCTTTTTCTCTCTTCCCAGGAGGAAAGATGTTACTGAGGTCAGAGGGAGAGAGATGAATTCTACTTTCCCAAGAAATAAAATGGTAAAGGAAATAACTTTTGTGTCTTCAAGTAAAGAGTACTTCAGGTAATGTAGATTAAAGGAACACCTTTTTCCCCTTGCTGATGTTGAGGGGTAAAGAGGCTAACTCAGCCTAATAGACCCTAATGCCCTCTTAATACATCAAAATAATTTAGCACGAATAATTTACTGCCTCATACACAGACAAGAAAAGCGTTTTCCAAGCATCAAGAAAGAAACTGAGGAGGAAGTGACAGCATTAGAAAAGGCAAGACAAATACCTATTAGAAGTCTGGTTCTCATTCATCTCGACACTAAGCTGAATCTATTGCAGCACAGGAGAGGGCATAACCACATAAGAATGTGCACTTTGGATCTAATTATTTGCTAGTCAAAGCTCCTGTTGTCATAAATGAAGGAGAGTTGATTCTGGAACAGACGGATGAGTGCTGGCAAATACACACCTCAAAACTAAAAGAGATTACTTCCACTTAGCAATTAAGGGTTAGGCCACACTGCTTGCTTGCAACAGGGGAAAAAATTAAAGATATCCACTTTCATGTTCAAAACCAAGTCCTGTTCAAATCACATTCGTATTTCTGGGTTGCTACCAAATCTATTAGGACAGCATATTTTTCTCCCAGCTTCTGACAGGGGCCATCACCCCAGCTGGAAATGAGGGGAAATTCTCCAGCACCAAACCAGGACTGAGCTCACTTCTGCAAGCTGGAGAGTTAGCAATCCATCTTTGCTCTGTCATCATCTTTCTTTACAAAAAAACATATAAATTTAATGTCTTTAGCATCCTGAAACCAGGAGTTACTTTTGGTTGAAAACAGGCAGCAAGTTCACATTACAAGGAGATGGATGGAGAAGGGATGTGAGGAAAACACATGGCTTCCCTGAAAAAATTAACTGAGCAGGAGATACCAAGCAAATGAAACTCTATCTGTCCAGTGTAATATTTGTCTTTATGGATGACCAAACAGCTCCTCTTTCCTAGAGAAGAGCACTCATTCCCTTGGAAGGAGTTTGCAGTTTTTGTTGTACTTTATTAACCTGATCAGACAATTCATAAAAAAAATTAAGAGACAAAGGATTAAAAACATTTTTAACCTTTTTCACCCTTAACATCTGAGAACAAAACTGTGAGGAAATGAAGGGGAAAAAAGAGAGGGGGCAAGTCTCTATTCAGAACTTAATTTTGCCATTTAGCTATTTAAGCTTTTACTGATGGCAAAGAATGTGAAGTAATAATTTGGCTGGGTGAGAGTTCTGACTCCAGACAGATGAAGAGGTGCCTTATGTGAATGCTTGAATAATTGCACACTGATGTTCAGGCCAACCAACTTGCCTTTGGTCAATACTGTGTTCTACCAAGTCTTAAAGAATGACAGCTAGAAGTTTCAAATGTATGCTCCTTCCCCATCTCCCATCTCACAATTAAGAGCATGAACTGAGAAGTGAAAAAACCTCAGACAACTCCATCATTAATTTTTCTGATGACAAAACATAAAGCAAGGAACTCAAAATGGAGTTATTTGTACTTGTCACAAGAAAAAAGAGATAAAGAAGCTTCATAATATGTGCAACTTTGGTGCTGTTTATTAACACTAAAACTGTGGTATCAGCAAACAAAATAGCCACCAAATGTAAGGTTCTGAATTCTTCAGTGTATCAACAGCATCTGCTGTCTTTTCAGTCTATTTTTATCTGTTTCATCTTCTATAAATTCCTCCCTTTGTTCTTAAGATAGAATAGTAAATCAGGAAATTTTTGAAGCTGTTTTCCTGCAGTAATAAAGCTGAAATGCCTTCCAAAAGTTGCCATTAAAAGATGTGGTTCAGATCTGGAATACCTGGCTCTTGCTGGTAAAATTTCCGATGCTGGGTAATGCCTCAGGTAGACCCCTTGACACTGAGGTCAAATTTGTGAGTTAGTAAATTCCACAGGGAACATGAAGCATCACTTGTGAGAATAGCAAGCAAAAACTATGCAATAAATGCTTATAGGATTATCAGCTAGAACACAGCCTTTCCTCTCCTTCTGGTCAGATTTCCTGGGGCAGATGACTTGTAGCACTCTGAGACCGTACATAGCTCAAAATGCCATGGATTAAGTGCATGCAACTTTTTCTGCATTTCACAGCATTGTGGATGGTGATTTTCCCCTTGTCTCCACCCACTGCCTGCTGCAGCCCACCACCCCCTCACACAGGGCTTGAGCCTTCCTCCAGAGCCACAAACATCCACAAATACAATGGATGAGGAGCGACCTGCTCCTACAGTCAGTGGCCTTTGCTTGTGCCTGATCAGAGGGAACACTAAGCCCTTCCAGCTGCAGCTCTCTATCTACAGCTTCACAAGAAAAATCAAAAACCTTTGAGTTATCTTGCATTGAGAAATGAGCCACCTCTCATTTCCCAGCTGAAATGAGATCAGCTGCCCTCTGACACACGGCGTTATCCATCACAGTTCACCACAGCACTCAGAATTGCTCCTTTCTACTACAAATTAGCAACACAAATGGTTAGGAAGTCAAGAAGAAAATAGGGTTAAAATTGTCAGTGTGCAAAGTAGATCTTATATGGTTATATTTTAATGCAGGTACAAAACCAGGAACTCCCCTGGTTTCTGGTGTGCTATGCTGTCCTATGAGGTGCCTCTTTCTCCCATCAGAGCTGGAGTTTACATGCATACAAATACTAATAATAACTAAGAAAATTAAATATTTGCACTTACAGCTTCATATTGGGCTCTGAAATGCACCTTTAAAGGAAGGCACAAAACAAAGGGAAAACCTTTCCTAGTCATGTGCTGCATTGATTTAAACGCCGACTGAGCAGCTGATTACAACAGGGCTGTGAAGACTCATTGCCAGCCACATGGATTTGGTATTTCTTCTTGCTGCCAATGAGAGAAGTTACCTCCACCTCTGAGCTCTCCTCCCAGCCCCTCAGTGGAGTGTAGTTTTAATCAGAAAAATTACACTTATCTGATTTCAAATTTCACTTCCTTGATTTAAAACAAACCAGAACTGTTTCTTACCAAAATGTTCAGATTAACTTGGAATTTTGTAAGAATGTTCTTCTCAATCCTCAACTGAGAGCAGACTGTAGGAAGAACTTAGTATCGACACAGAATGCACGAGTTAGAAAGAAGCTGAAAACAGCCAGACTGCTGTAACACAGATTTCTTTTACAGTCTGGAAAATCCCTCCAGCATTAGAGGTTTTTAAGGAAAGAGCATAATGGTGGTTTCTGCATACCAGAATTGTCAGCAGCACCACTACACTGATATTACCACTATTACCAGATCCTAGAAGTATGGGAAGATAGTGGTGTGCATTTGAAGAACTCATATGGAACTATGCAGCAACATCAACATGTTGTACGTTAAAACACTCAATATCCTCCCCTGTATTTTTCTGCAGTTCAGAACTGGAGCTATAACACAGCAGAATCCCTGCAGAGAAAAGTCTTACTGAGATCACTGAGCCTTGTATAGAAGTTTCAAAAATTAAAGATAAAAATGCACAGGCAGATGCTTTCCAGGAAACCCTACAACAGTGCATAATTTTCCAGCTTTTTTCCTCCTCTCCTTAATGGCAGTAAGTCTCATATTGTGCTATTTTAGTTCTTGTGTCTTCTTATATACTTTCAGGGTAGAGATGCATAAAATGAATCCTGGAAGAAAAGAAGGAAGACTATAGGAAGGGGCTCTTGTGGGAAACTACCACTGGGGAAATAAAGATGTTTTTCTCTTATGCCACTGTCACTTAGATATTGCCTGCTCTTTTTGATGGGCTAATGGTGTTCTGCTTCTCAGCCTCAGGGTCATCATTAATGCATGTTGTCCTCACACCACCCTCAAAATGACCAAACCCTTTCCTAACCTTCCAGTAAGCAAACTTTCTGCAGGCAAACCCACTCCCAGTGCAACTGAGATCTTCTCCAGGATAAGGGGTGCTGTGTATCAGGAAGGCTGTTCCCAGGGCTGGATGCAGCTTTATGGCACAGTGACGAGCTCCTGTTTGCTTTGGCATGAAAGATACAGGGAGAGGTCATCCTCACACAGAGGATTCCCTGGCTACCTCCATCTTCTGACTTGCTCAAGGACAGAGTGGATGTGGGGGCTACAGAGGATTCTTTCAGCTGTTGTTCTGGAAGCTGCAGAGAATTTAATCCTTCCTTTCTTTCTAACCACTGCTTTCCTCAGAGACAGGTGGAGCTTCAAAGGCATTTCCTCACCTTGGCTAAACAGCTCTTTCCACTGGAAGATCATCTAAGACAGAAGAACGTTATCTGAAGGCTGTGTGAACCCATAAAATTTTACCTAAATATAATTCCCAGTTTATTCAAAACACCTTCAAAATCAATAAAACCCTAGGTAAAACATCAGATACAGTTTGATTTAAAGGCACAAGTGGCTGATAAACAATAGTTTTAAAATGACAGGAATTAGTTTTTCCTGTTGAAAACGTTGATAAAATAGATTCACTTAGAGGCATCTGGCTACCTTGCAGCTTGTAACTAGGATTCATCACACCTCTCCAACGTCAAGTGGCATTGTCAGCTCAGAGAATGGTGCCTGGAGCTGCTGCAATCCTTCAAAGCCCAAGTAGTGACTGCACTTAAGTGTTAATCTAGCTAAGAAAGGAGGCTGACTTCACCCTCAGTTAGCCTTTATTCTCCTCCTCCACTTTTTTAGTTTCTGTGTGATTGTCTCTCAGTTAAGCAAGAGGGAAATAAGGTGATGTGATGAAGTATTTGAAGCATTTTGGAGAAGCCGGACACATGATAACGTACTACAGAAAACGGATGATGAGTAGTCATAAAATGCCTGTTATACTGCAATACATACCCTGCCAGTAATTGTGACAGGTTTTCAGTTGAGTTTGAAGCCAAGAAGTCAAGTAATTGGGTGCAACTGTTTTCCCTTTGTTACAAAATGGCAAACATCCAGCTGAATACGGAGATCTGGTTTCACTTGGAATGAGGTTAGGATGGTCACTCTGGCTGCCTCCTTGTATATAGGTGGAATAAAGGGCATCACAAGCTGATTTACTGAAATGATTTCCATCCATCCCAATGGGGAGTTTGCTGTGCCACCTTCCCTGCACTCACAGCAAGGCAAGAGAAGAAAGCAAAACCACAGAAGTGCTAATGCAGCTCAAGGGAAGAGATGACATGACACCAGTCATGGCTGCAGGAGTGCAAACCTGTAAAAGTAGGTACATTTCCAACTCCCCAGCCTCTACAGTCAGCAGATACCAGTCTGGCAGGCACTGTGACACCTGTAAGAGCTCCTGGAGCTGTGCCTGTCTCCTCATTGCTGTGAAAGAAGGGACAAGGGAATATGTGACAGCTGAGAGGCAGGCAGGTGTGTACCTGTGGGGCTGAGGGAGCAGCTGCTACTGAATATCACTGGGGACATCATTTACTTACAGTACAGCACCACTGCTCACCTCCTGCCCACACACTGAGAGTCATCAGCAAGCTCATCTCTTTCCTTGCCTTTCCTGCTGGAACCTCTTTCTTCCCTCAGGCCTCCTGGAAACAATCTGAAAACAGCAGTGAGGAGATCTCCTTTGCCACAGGCCTGTCCTCCTTTTTCTTACATCCTTACACCAGCTCTTCTTTTCACCACACTTGCCCTTGGCCTTAGGGCTCAGAGCTCTGCCTTCATCCTACACATCCATTCACATTTTCTCCACCTTTCCCCACCCTGACTACACTGATGGTGGCAGATGGCTATTTGTCCTGCCCTCACATATTTGTCTTCACATTACACTGTTCACACAAGCTTCTTTTGTTACCATAATCCTCTCCTCTTGTTCAAACCTCTCCACAGAATTTGTACTTTTCTGAAGAGTCTGAACATAAATTGAGAGATAGACAAGTAGTGTTGATTTGTTTTTATTTAATAAGAACAACGGAAAAAATAGTTGGTGGTTTGCAAAAGCACAAAGTGCATTTGACACCCCATCTTATAAGTCTGCACTTCTGAAAGCTACAGTACATATGGTAATATTTTATCTGGGTTACAGCCCTTCCATATCTTTGCTGTTGCCCATCTCACATTGTCAGCAACTCAAATAAGGGTCTTTCCTCCAGAGGGAACACTGTGGATAGCGTTTACAGAAATTAAAACAAGAGTCAATGAGGTGGCAATGAGCAGACTGTACCTGTGGATGAGCAGGCTGTACCTGTGGGTCATTTTCAGTACCTGTTTTGCAATTTGGGTAATCAAGGATCAAGCAAGTGCTCTGCTACTTGGTGCTGATAATTACATGTGCTCTGTAATAGCCTACAAATCCACTGTTCTGCCAGAACCGAACCCATCTTTCTGTGCAGCACTTTCTCCCCCCACAGCCTGATAAGCACTAAAGAACAAAATTCAACTCCATATTACTGCTGTTTATGCTACAATTTTTTCTGTCACAACAACTTTATCTAGATTTGCAACTGCCATGGAGTGGAGATGAGCTCTCTCTCTCTCAGGATGCCCCCACCCCGTATCACAAGCACAAATAAGCACTCAGTGCTCCCTGAGTCACAGCCTCAGCCCACTGCTCCTGCAGGCTGATGTCACAGCATCCGCACCTCCCCAGCTATCCCACAACTCCGTCTCCTTTGATGATGACAACTAACGGAGGCAGAATTTAGAACATCCAGATCTTGAAGAGGAGGCAAGAATGGCCTTATTGCTCTGGATGTGCTCTGCACAAGTGCCCTTGATCCAAAACAGAGCTGCTGAAGCCTAAGACTTATTATTTTAATAAAACAAGCATAGGCAGATGGTATTTAGTGCACTGGTACTAAATGCTGCTAATTGCTAATGTAGTAGCATTGCTAATCCCTAATCTTGTTTCTGAGTGGGAAAGAGTTGACCCAAGACCCCATTTGTCTTCCTTGCTTCTGTGATGAGGGCTTATCAAATACTCAACGCCAAAGCTTAGGATGCTATGAAATGCCTTAATGCTCTAATTGGGTCAGTTAAAGGACTTGGAAGTCAGAGGTCAATGTTATCAGTGAAAGCAAAGCAGTTGGTTTGCAAAGCTTGTCATAAAAACTTTGCTGCATGTAAATATGTTCCTTAACTACAGAAGCATTCAAGTTTTTAGCTACACAAACAATCTAAAGTAAGATATTGCAAATTCACTTTTCCCTTTGTGCAAATGCTCTAAGCAGTATTGCAGTACCTTTCCTCTTGCAAAAGTAATAAACATAACATGTGATCAAAACCTCAGAAGAGAAGCTGCTGGATTATCCATGTGACATAATTCCCCTCATAAATACAATCTTGAATTTACATTGTTGGTTTTTTTTTTACTTCTTCTAATTTAATTGAAATATTGCTCCAGAATCTCATTAGTTATACCTAATATTTGTTATTAAGCAATTATTAATTAAATAGCATTAATTACTAAGATTTAATAGGAAATATCTAAATTTCTAGACAACGTTTATTCATGGCCAATTTATGCCCATTTCCTCTTACATCAGCATTTGCCTTCACTTTGAATGCCTCTTGTTCCCTTGATTTTATCTCCCTATTGCCCTGGATCACTACCACATCTCTTATTTGGCTTTGTTAGGTAAGGTTGGGGGAGCCAAAGCCTTGCACAGCCTCAGTTTGTTTTGTTTTGGGGTTTAATTATTTATTTGGTCTCATGCCTGGCACCACAATCTTTCCTTGCCCATCATATTGTTCCCCTATCCTGTATCCTATGCCCTATATCCCTGTATATATGTTTGGGTTTTGCCCCTGCTCTTCCAACTCTAACTTCCCTCTATTGTTTCCCATCTTTCTTCTGCTTACATTATTGTTTCATTTCCTACTTGTCCAGTTTCTCAGATTTCCTTTATGAATCACCTGGCTCTCGTGCATGCAGTGAAGGCACAGATGCTTTATTCACCACTACACCTGATGTTCACTGGGAGCAACTGAACGGTGAGGAGAATTCAGCAGGGACACATCACTCCTGCCATATGTTACAGCTACAGGTGGAAGCATTTGTGTCACTGGATCCCAGCCCATTTCCATCCTTTAGCAAGGCTGGAACCACGAAAATAGCAGCTCCTTTTGATGAAAACAGAAGTTTTCAGAGGTGAGGTCTTGAGCTCAGGTTGGGTTCAGCAGCCCAGGGAAAGCCCTTTCACACCAGGTGGTACCAGAAGCAGCTCAGCCAGGTCAGGCCCCATGGCTGGTGAGAGCCATGTGCCTCTCACACCTCTGTGCAAAAGGTGTTGCCAAGTGGTGATGAAGCAAATTAAGCATAACTGACCCCACACTTACCCTTGCAGTGAAGTCCACAGCAGCACCCCGATTTAACAGCAACGTGGCTACATTGATATTCCCATAGTGAGCAGCTATGTGGAGGGGAGTGAACCCACTCTGCAAAAAAACAAAACAAAACACAACCAATAGATACTTTTAAAAAAGTATCGCACTAGTACTCCACAATTCAAGCACATCACTGACAAAAGCTAGTAATAGGAGCCTGCTGCAAGTCACCACTCCAATTCTGTACTAGTTTTCACTCACTGATGTTTATTTATAGTATCTCAGAGAATCTAAATAAAATAACATTGCTATGCAGGAGGGAAAAAAATTAACATAATTATTCTAGAAGAAAAAGAGTTGAATAAAATCTTCAGTTATTCCAGAAAAACAGCAGCAAAACATTTGAGTATTAAAGCAATGATCTGACTTTTATAAGAAATTAGCTTCTAACTAGAAATATATAGTTATTGATATTGTGTCAATCTCGCAAGTTAAATCTCAGAGATTCTTTGCAGAAGTTCAAATACGAGTCATTTAATTATATTGCTAACTGATTTTTATAAATTCAAAGTAGATGCAAATGAAAATAACATCAAAGACTATTTTAAATTTTTAATATGTTTTTTTTTTCCAAGGGTTAGCACCATAAAGATCAGTCTCCCACTGTGGGCAATCACACTGGGTTATGTTCAGACACCACGAGTTACCACCCTAATTAAAAGATGTCTTACTGATAAAATTACTTCAGCAACTGATTTTCATATTTAAGTAGTTTTATTTCCTTTTAAAATAATGCTAAAACATGCAGCAATTCCATCAGTCCTGCAAAGTATGAAACCTTATGGGAACTAGATGCATTTCTAAATTGTTAGCAAGCCATGCTAGCTGCCACTGCCTTGCTTTGGGAGTTTTGCAGCTATAAAACCACTCTCAGATCATTCTATTTGCTGACACCATCAAGGTAATTGTCATGCAGAAGCCTAGAATCAGACCTGGATGCACAACATGACAGGGTTGTCTGCAGCTCTTAACACATCTGATAAACATATGCTCCATGAGAATCCCTGAAAACTCCATCTCATATAACACGGCCCTTTTATGATGGCACTTAGTTCCCAAGAATGCTTCACTCTTACTTTTAAACCCTAGTTTCAGCTGCAGAAAGCCCTGGTCTCTAAACTACAGTCTTCTCTAGCACATGCTACTTAATTTCATCTAAAGCAGGTGTCTATCCTATAATAGGCGATGCAGACAGGAGGGAGAAATGATGCAGCAGCACTAAGTCATGGAGGAGTGATGATGCATATATATATTTATATATACCTCTGTTGTTCTATTCACCATCATCTAGGTTAACACATTTGGAAGCAAAGAGGGGGAAAAAATGAACGGTTAGTCCACCACTGGTGACATGGATGCGGAAAGCTTCATGAAGCTGTGTGGCATGGCAGCTCGGATGGCAGCACGCCCGGCACACACGGGAAGCTCCACAGGGTGGAAGCCGAATGAGCAAGTACTTTGAGTGCTAATTGTTACATGTTTACCCAAGTTCTCCAAGTAGCAATTGCACAGAAAACTGATCAAATTACTTAACAGCACAGTACCTACAAGCTCACCACTGCTTTCAGGAGTGGCTTTCATTTCCAAGAGAATAATTCAAATAATATTTTGTTTATTATTTTCCATTTGCAAGGTTTCTACAAGAGAAATTAACCCTGATTTAAACAGAAAAGGAATGGGGCAGAAATAGGCAAAGGAGGCAAATCAAACGTTATTCTTTAACAGGTGTTAGAGGAGAAAGTTCTGTGTAACTGCAGCAAAATAGCTCACACCGAGGGAGATCTGCCCTGGATGTGGCCAGCACCTGACAGCATCAAACCTTCTGACTTTTCCCAACTGACCTTCGACTCCACGTCGGCGTTGTGGTCGTTCTGCAGGAGCAGAGCCGCTGCCTTTGTGTCGTCCTTGCGAGCCGCGATGTGAAGGGCAGGAAGGCGAACCTTTCCCTTCGTGTCATTTTCCAGCAGCAGGGAAACCACCTGGTCATGGCCTTGCTGCAAAGCTACTGCCAAGGGTGTGAAACCATCCTGCAACACACAACGGGCACCATCAACGCGCGCTCCAAACCTTCCGCAGGCTGGGAAGGGGAAGCGCAGAGATCTCAGCTCCATGAACATAGCTGGCTAAAATTCAACCAACTATAACACGGTGCAAGTTAAAAGTACCCTGCAATGACCCTGAAATTGGAATGAAGTATTGGTGAACAAGGTTCTAAATACTCAAAATACCTTTCTGGCACTCCAGACACAACATAAAATTGTAAGACACAAACGACTGAGACTCGAGGGAAAAAAAAAGCATGAAATTACTCACAAATTGACAGTTAATTATACAGATACTTATTTATGTAAGTGCTTAATTATATAAAAAGGTATAAAAATCTGGAATATTAAAATTGCAATTGCTAATGATGTCTCAGTAGTAAATTATCATCCATTCCTTACAGATTATAATCTACATTTTTATGACTATTTTAAAAAATCCCAAACAACTAAACAAACCAAAGCAAACAAAACACTTGAGCTCTATCCTCAAATATATTTTATATGTGGATTTAAAATATAATAATTGATCAAGAATACCACCTTCTCCTAATGTAGTGATGTTCTACTACAATTTCCCTTTATGAAAATTTGTATCATTTGATAGACAATCCTCTTACAAAAATAAGTTATCTTCTTACAGATTTGCTAATAACCAAATTGGTGGAGAATAAAAAGCCTGAAACACAGAAGGTTTTTATTTAACAGATTTCTGAGCAGATTCCTCAAACACATAAAAAGTACAGTCTGGGACTTATAATTTTATGTTTTAATTTTAATTTTATTTCATGGATTCTTAGAAAACTAAAGAATGAAGGAGTTGTCATTTACATTCTGCTCCTTCCCAAACATCTGTCATTGCAACCCAGAAGCACATCCAGCTTTGCCCAAGATAATACCCATAAATCACTCAAAAAATCACAAAGGCAGACTGCTTGGGATATTTAATTATTTCATTTGTCTCCTGATGAATATATCCAAAGCCTGTATTACCAAACCTCATTGCAGCTTAGCAAGCAAACACGTTCCTTCCCTTTTCAAGTACTGCCATCATGGTGAAACCATTTAACTGTGAAATAAAAGTTGCAGCAGTGACAGAGAAAAAGGTGGATCCTCACTCTATGTCAACAGTGCAGAGGTGAAGTGTTAATTTTAACTTTTGGAATGAAAAATAATGTTTTCAATATGGAATTTCTCTTTCTAACTTCAGAACAAAGAACACCTCAATTTAGGATGAGAAACAGGAGGGATCCTGAAAAAGAGAGCTTTTTCAAGAGTTTTGAGAGGAAGAAAATCCAAGAAAATCACTGAAATTCCTGGGTCCTAACAAGCAATTTCCACCACCCAACCCCCTGAGGAGTTTTATGCTCATTTAAGCAGGTTTCCCTGCTGCCTGCAGCTCCCCATCCTCCAGCAGCAGGGCAGGACTCTGGGCTGCAGTCCTGGGCCACCAGCAGCTCCTGGGGTGAAACAGCCACAGGGACATGGGGTGTAAAAGATGCTCTGCAGCCCTGAAGGCCAAAAAACCTCCCTGAGTATCCTCACAAGAGGGTTCTGTCAATATTGCTCTACTGTACATGAGAAATGGGGGCTCTTGCCTGGAGGCACCCTGGAGACCTTGGCTTCCTGCTCTATTTACACACCTAAAAATTCAGCCACTTCACAGAAAAATGGTGCAGACACCTACAATGTCTTTTCTTGTAGGGAAATAGAACTGACTATTTTCCTTTAATTAGATTAAAACATCATGATTAAATAGTTACTTTTAAAAAAATATTTAGCTAAGTGGCAATCCTTTACTTACGAAAGTTTTTGCATTTAGAAAGATAAAGAGAAATCAGATTTATAAGAAAACTTAGACCAAGAGAAAATAAGAAAGAACCCATAAGCAACTGTCTCAAACAAGGAAGGCAATAAAGGCTGTCATCTTCAAAGGAATTCTCTGTGGATAAAATTAGATTGCACCTTACTATCAAGCTGAGATGGAAAAAAGCTCAACCTAAACTGACATACAGTGCTCATGGGAAAACCAATACCAAACAAAAAGAACCAAGTACTCATTCATTTTTTTAAAAAAATCTGTTTTCAGAAAATCACAGAGTAGGAAGAGTATTTTCAGGATTCAGAACCTATTGCACATCTCTACGAGTTCCACGTCTTCTTTGCAAGTTTTTACAATGAAATAGAAATTAGTGCTCTGAAAACTAATTTTCAATTAATTTTCCAGATGTAAAGTATTTTATTTTGGTATTTCTTGACTTTCATATCTTCTAGAATTTCCAGAAAGTGGTTCTGATGCACACTTCTAGTCACAACTAACTTTTAGTGATTTTGGAAGCACTGTTTTGATCCATTAGAGATTCATTTCTTTACAGTGTTGACTTCAAAAGATTAAGATTTCATTTCTACACCATTATACAGTGAAACTATGAGGTATAGCTGCAGTAAGCTAATTGTGCATTTCGTATTTTTCAAAAACTAGGCCTTTTTCATATAAGCATTATTTCCTTAATGGAAACAGCACTGGTAGAGCAATTAGAATTCAATAAATAATAAAGAGAGCACATACTGAAGTACCTTTCTATATTTTGGTAGCAAAATCTTGGTAATAAGACAACTGAAAATTCACCAGATTCAACACCTTTCTCAATGTCATACATTTACAACTATTAATATATTTGTTATTTATTTTCCTCACAGGTTTTCTTATTTGAGTTAGAATTAATTTTGTATTTGAGTTAGAATTACTTTTAAGGAAAGAAATACCAAGTGTTCTTCTAGAAAGATCACCTTTAAGGATGAATCCTGCATCTCTCTGTCAGCTTGAAATTCTCCCTGCAGCACCAGGTGGGGTAACTGGGTGCCACAGGGAGGGTACCAACATGGTAATGAACCAGTTCAGGAAATGCCTCAAGCCCTGGACTTTCTCTGATAACCCAGGGCTGGTCCAAAGCACAGGTGAACAGTTGTTGTTGCCTTATGGTTGCCACCCTTCTTATTGCTCACTGTTTTTAATGAAAGCACAGAGAACTTTTATGTTATACACACAGCTTCCCTGTGTGAGCACTTAACCTGAAAGATTAGCAGTTATGACTAAGAACACATCTATATTTAGAACTGTCTCTAGTTAATTTTTTTTTATTTTAGAAACTACAAGAGATAGTTTAAATTGCTGAAAAGCCCATAATTCTATTCATTAGCACACTTCACAGAGACAGCTTTATTATCTGTCTTAATTTTTTATTTAAAAGACTGGTTTGACATAAGCTGGCAGAAATCACTGCTGGAAGCACATTTTGCTCTCTTCATAAAGTGTCAAATTCAAACTTTTACCTCTGTGGCAAGGCTTTGACTGGCACCATTGTCAAGAAGAAACTTAACAACCTCCAGGTGGTTTTCTTGGGCTGCCATATACAATGGAGTGAAGCCATTCTGAAATATGAAAACAAGAGTGTAAACACCCCACAAACATTTTATACATAAAACAGACCTGCCAAATGAGAGAATATTAGGTGAAAAGTGAAAAACGTATTTGCTCACAGACCAGTTAATGGCATGATCTACATTGGCTTAACTAAAGATGGGAGAAAGGTAGTATTTAAAAGGACACAGAAGAATCTTTCAGCTGACCAGATACAAGTCCCACAGCTAAGTGAGAATAATTCCTTTCACATCTGTTGTGAAGTTAAACTAAAAATCAGTCTGGACAGATGATTTGGTGGCAATGAGTTATGATTCCTGACAAATACAGCCACAGCACTGGAAATGCAAAACGGGACAGGGAAATACAATACAAGTCTGTGGCGAAAGCAAGAGCAGTGACTCTGCAGAGTAATCGACATTTTTTCCTCTTCTTTCCATTAGCTTTGACTTCTCTTTCACTTGTGCCAGCTACTTCTGCCTTCCCTCTCCTCAAAGAGCTGCCTTCTGAGCACAGTATGCTTGTGGGCACTGAGCTACTTCGTATTTCAGGCACCAGGAGATGTGAGGATCATTGGTTCTCAGCAGTTTGAGATAGAGGTTTATCAGTGTTTTCGACCACATTAGAGCATCTCTCAAATTATGCTTAAGTGACTGATTTCAATCAATGCAATACAAGTATTAGAGGCTGCGGAGCTTAACTCATTCTTTGGTGAATGCCTTCCTCTTACAGTCAATGTTTTTGTATTTCCCTAACTGTAAACAGGTCACAGCCTGTCAGAAATAGAATTTTTTGTGATTAAGATACAGGCAATGAATTTTTTACCTTTTGTTCTAAGATTTTCTGAAATGTCTGCTACACTTACACAGGACACTGACCTAGATTTTGCAGAAAACCAATGGGGCTGGAAAGAGACGAGCTGAGAGGAGTTTGGCCATATATTCACATCAAAGTGAAAAACATCAACATTCTGGGGCCCTGAAGAGATGCAGGGAGACCACGGTCTCAGACCTGTGGCAGTGAAATTGGGCTGATGGGAGCAGCTGAGGGACACCTGAGTGTCCCAGAAATGGGCAGAGGGCACACGGCCAGCACTGGGCACAGCAGAGCACAGGTGACCTGAGGCCAAGCACGCGGCTGCGCCGGCAGCGGGGACAAAGAGGAGGCTGCAACAAAGGACAGCTGGAGAGGAAAGGGATGTTTGAGCCGAGAGGAACTTTACCACCAGCAAGGCACCGAGCAGCTGTGGAGCCAAATGTTCACAAGGCCTGCACAGGCAGCAGGGCCTGCTGCTGTTCCAGGATTTTGATGTTTTGGTCTCTATTCAGGAAAGCATTGCTACAAGCACGAAGCAAGGGCTGAAGGGCTCACAGAGCCCAAGCCCAAGGCTAGAGATGCGTTAATGCACTCTCCAGAACAGAGGTTGAACAGTTCCATTACCATACAGTCAAAATTCTACTTAATTAAAAAACAGAGAAGTCAGGAAGCACTTGCTAAGGTACCTCATATGTCACACTACAAGTTATTACAGTGAACAGCAGTCTGGCATTTTCCCTTATCATTTCATGGCATACTCAATATCTATTTACTAACTCAACTGGAAACAAAGAATAATTTTTTAGTTCCAATTTTTCAGTTTAATAATTAGAAAGTAAGCAGGAAACACTACCTAATGGTTAGTTTAATGAAATAATTAATAAGCAAAAATTCTCAAAACCAAGTATTATTAGCATTTGGAGGCAGAGCAGAACCTTTTCTCCTATATTAAGTTTTTGTAGGGTTTTAAACAACTTTCCACTCCGTGCCTTACATTTGCTTCTCTCTTTAGAAAGGGACTGGAATCGCCAGAGAGCCACAAGTCTGAAAAATGCATTTTGTCTTGAACAGTAATAAATAGTCCTTAGAAGAGGTGTAAAATTCAGCCCCAGCACAAATTTATGGTTTGTTTTTCGTTTTTTTTACAGACAGGAAGATTTGGCTAAAGAAGGCCTAACACTGGGACTGTCAGCATGGAAGAGCTGTTACCTTGAAGGAAGGAGGAGACAAAGCTCCAGTGAAGCTCAATACCACAGACAAAGCTGGCAGAGCAGTTTGGTAACAGGGAGCACCAGGGATCTCCCCAAAAGCTGAATCCCAGCTGGGCTGTCTCACTGCCAGGTATTGATGTGGAATGGCCAATAGATGTGTTACATGGGTGTTCCAAGTAAAGATATCAAAGGCCTCCATAACAGGGTGGGGGAGAAATAAATCTTTAATTCTGGTATGTTAGCAAAGTAAGAGTAACATGTGGCAAAACCTTAGGGTGTATGGACAATGCAGTTACATAAGATGTTTACAATCTCCGATTATTTTTAGTTTCAGGGCTGAATAACAAGTTCTCAAAGACAAGCAGAAAAGATTCTGTCAATCCCATCTTAATTTCTTTAACAGGAAGACCATGGCAAATATTCCTGCTTTGTTTTACTTCTAAACTGCCATAGGAGATTTTACCTAAAAATATTTGTTGTTGTTGTTGTTCTCTTTAAATTTAAGTTTTATGGTTCCTGGAACCAAATAGTGCTATATCAAGCTAGTATAAAAGAGTAAGAAAGAAGAACGGAGTCATTTATTTCTTTTGTTCAGGTGAAAAAAACATGAAATATAGACCACAAATCACTAACGTTCTTGAAATAGATCCTGTTAAGCATTTTGCTCCTATTATTTGAGAGACCAATAAAAAAAACCCATTCCCCTTCTTTAAAATGTAATTTTTTAACAAACATTTATTTTCATGCCCGTATCTTTATACTACAGAAAAATGGGAATCCTGGGCCAGATGAGAAGACTGTCACTTCTCTGACACAGCCTGCTAGCCCCTGCCTGAGCAGGGAGAACAGGAACGGGGTGGCATGCAGGATGCTGCTGGCACAGCCACATGACTTTCAACAAGCTGTAGTTTATGCATTTTTTGAGTCAGAGTTTTTCTGTTTTGCTTTACTGTTTTGCTCATAGCACCAGTGCTGTTTTCTCTCATTTCAAATTCTCTGTAATTGATCCAAACATTTATTCAAAGGACTTGAACCAAACTGACAAACTCTGCACATGCCTGCAGTACCTCCTTGCACAAGAAAAGGGGATGGGCTCAACCAAGCCTGAGACAGTGAATTATGTGAAACAGGATCCCTTTGAACACAATCTGTCCCACTCTCTTGTTCTGTCAGTGTCTCTTCCAGCTCTAACAAGCAGCAGCTCGTAGGACACTCCTAGGGCAGGTCTGAGGTTGATCTCACTGACTGTCAATCCTATTTTCAAGAGCCAACACTAACACAGTAAAATCTACCAAATGTACGTGCTAATATCAGAGTTTCTAAGAGGAGAACCACTTTAATGTTGGCAAAGTTGTTGGTAGCAGCAAACAGGGACATATGACTTTACCTGAGACTGTGCATTGACATTGGCCCGATTCGTAACCAACACTTTGACAACTTCTGCTTGTCCAGCAAGGGATGCTATGTGCAATGCTGTATTTCCTTTCTGGAATTAGAGACAGTGACATTTGAAAAGAGTACAAAACTTGAACTTGAACACATAACAAGGCAATCAAGAACATCTTCCCCTTTAGAATACAGTATTTCTTGCCGAATGCTTCTGATGGGTGTGTTATGCTAGAAGACAAGGCATGGACAGAAACCAAAACAGGAATCTACAGTTTGTTCAGTAAATCTCCTCCCTAGCAATTTGTGACATTTACTACCATCTACTGCCATTGTTTCTATTAAACAATTATTGAGACCTCCCCAGCAGGGAAAATGGGCAATTACTGCTGCAGCAGTCTGTAATCACTTGGCCAACACCTCGTGCCCAGGCCAGCAGAGTGAACAAGGGAACAACCAGATAGGCCTGACTGACCTTTGTGGCTGCATCCACACTGGCACCTCGCTGGATCAGCTCAGAGACAACTTCTACGTGCCCTTCTTTGGAAGCGAGATGGAGAGCATTCAACCCATTCTGATTTAAAAAAAGGAAGGGGAAAAAGAAAAGCAATTAGAAAGATTACCAAGTGTTTTCCAGTTTATCAAGCTTATGAGGACATAAATTATTATTATCCCACTTAGGAGGACTGCTTACAAAAACTGCACTTAGGTAAACTTTACAAGAACTAGATTATAAGGACAGAGTAAGAATTAAATCAAGATATACTGGATCTGGGGTCTCAAGTTGTGTGTGATGTTCCATGATCTAATGCAATACAAATGGAATGAAAGATAAAGTAGCACATTCTCCAAGTGCAAGTGAAATGGTGTCTGGGTACAGGGCTTAAAAAAGTTTTTAACTGGATAGGATATGTAAACATGGTTCATCAAAAAACATACAAGTTATCTTTGACATGAAGTGTAAATAAAATGAGAAATCTGAGAAACAGTGAGAAAGGTATTTATCCAGAAAATTTAACCAAAATATTCTTCAACCTGATTTGAAATGTTGATGTCCACTCCATTTTTTAAGTAGTCAAGAGCCTTTTCCAAGTTGCCAGCTCGAGCTGCTCTCAGGTAACTTGCATTTGTGTCAGACTACAAGAAAAAAGAAGTCCCATTAGAAATTACGGCGCAGCATAAAACCGCATTTCGGTGGCAAAGGAATTATTAATGATACAGCATATTGTACATCCACTTAACTAGACATGAAAGGATCCCAAATCACCTTATCAAATGTGGGTTAAATCCCAAGCAGGCAGCACAAGAATTGCCTTCACACATGAGCATGAATTATGGAGCGGTGTCTCACACGCAAGGCCAGCAGCCAGGGACACAGCTGGCACCCAGCACGGCACACAAACATGGGCAAACTCAGCACTGGGCTGCAGGGAAACCAGGTTGCTCTTTCCAAAGGTGCCACACCACTTCTAATGTCCAAGCTGAACAGACTCAACCAGTTCTGTGAGGATTAATCTGAGATTTAAAAAAACCTCAAAATACTCAACCTTGAAGGACTGGGTTGGTGGAATTAAAAAACCCACGTTTCCACAAATGAACATATTTTAAAATCTCATGTCTGCTCACATTTTGGTTTATTTTCTCCATTCTCCTTCATCTTTGGTACATTTTATTGACAATGCTTGTGCACATTCAGTGAAGAAGCCAGAAATCTCTAGGTACAGTGCCATTATATAAGCTGCATTTTCTTTTTTTGTCAGACCTTTCATTAAAGATAGCTATGCAGATTTACATTGAGATGACTTCAGCTTGAACAGTAAGGACAGCAGAAATGTTGGTTAAGTCACAACAGAATCACCGAGAGCAAGTCCCATCCCCAGAGGGTTTGAACAAGTTATGCAAATACCCATGGAGGACAGTTTAGATAAGGCTGATCCTGCCTTGGAGCAAATGCAACTGAACTTTCTTAACTTTAAAGAGGGACAAACCACACAATCTTTGATTTTATCTGTGCCACAGCTTTCCCTTGCATCCTGGGCAGTCAACACATTTTTTGTGCCCTCTGCTAGACTGGTAAAGCAGGAATTGACTGGGTTCTTCCCCTCTCAGTATCATTTCATCCCAGGCTTACATCATTGCAACTACCAGTGCATTGTGATGTTTTAACATTTTGAAAGAGTGCAACAACTACCTTTAGACTAAACAATAAAGTCAGTTAGTTCTAAGAGAAATATGAAACACCCTGGCCCCAAAGCTCAGTTACTTATCTGTTGCTCAAATATTATATTTTTTTAATCCCTAATTTCTGGATTTGTTACAGAGTTTTCTCCTCTCCTGTCAATACAGCCACTGCAAACTGGATGTTGTCTTCAGCCATTGCTCCAAGCCCATCAGAAGCCACATTTACATGCAAGATGAAGCAGTCTTGGGCGTGACGACAGCAAAATGATAAGTGGGTAGGAAATTCACTTTTCTCCCTGTACCCATACAAGCTACAAGACCATTTTACTAGGACTTCCAGCACAACAAGCTCTCTCTTCTAAAGAGAAAATCGTTACTTATGAACTCCTCATTTTCTCCTGAGTTTTGCACACTTGATATTCCACTTTGCAGTGATAAGTCACCAGTTTACAGCCTTCCCTGCTCTTTATCATTCTTTTCCAAGCATGCCACGCTGAACATTATGCACCAGCTTCTGTAATGTCCTTCCAACAAAAGAGCCCCAAATACTGGTGTTCAGTCAGGCTTTAAAAAAAACAAGGTGCTGCTGCAAAGTACATGGTCATAACTGTAAAGACCACAGGGAAGAAAACCTGCCTTGAGAGCTGCCTTCATTTGGGAGATCATCTGAGTTGTGCAATGCAGATTATTACAGGAGACAGGTCATATTCTCAGTGCTTAGCAACAGCAGTCACTGGGGTAAAAAACAGGTCAGCATTTTATCAGCATTACTAAAGGTATGAGGGAGGACTCAATAGAGCGGGAGGCTTTTTGTCAGGGGGTAATGGCATCTCTGTTTGGCACAGTCAGCAGGGGGACCAGAATTAACATCAGCTGTTTACAGCTGCTCCTGGGTGGGGAAGGGATGCGCCAGAGCCGCTCGCTCTGGAAAATCAGATTCCGCCAGTCGCATTAATACATGCCAGACAAGGAACACTGCTCGTCTGCAGACACATTCTGATCTATTTGCTCAAACAAAATGGAGGGGGAGAGGCAGAGGGAGCAATAAATAGTTGATAATCACATTAATCACTAACTGCAGTTCCACTGTGGAGGGAGAGCAATGCCTATGTCTTTTACAGACTTGGGCAGGACTTCTGGTCTTGAGGATTCTTGGAAGACTTAATGACTCTTGGAAGCGCTTGCTCACTAACAGGAGGAAGGACAAAGTGCAGGTCACAGTCCCAGCCTGAGGACATATAAAAATGTCTCAAACCAAGACATCTCAGGTGCTGCTAAGTGATGCACAAATCCACTCCCGAAATCCTTCAAGCTTACAGCATGTCTTCCTTTGGTAGTCATCCCTCAAAACTCACTCAAAAACAGCTAAAAGTGTCCAGATACACCACTGACACCAGCAGCCAGGCTGCCATCTCAACAGTGGGGCTGGTGAGGTGCTGGGCCCAGCATCATGCTCACCTTTCAGCCTGGACTCTCAGTGCTCAGACAGGCTCCCAGCACAAGGGCATTGTAGAGGAAAAGCAGCACTGACACGTGCAGGCATGACACCAGCAACTGGGAAGCACCCAGAGGAGCTGCCTATAACAGCATGCCAGGGATAACCCAAACCCTCCCTTGGTTCAGCTGGTCTCAGTTGGCACTTCCAGTCTCCACTTTACTGGTTTCCAGTTATCTGAACGTGACGTGAGCCAATGTGTGGAAGTGCATGAGTTGTCTTAGCAGACAGGTTGTAACACATTCCTGTGCTCTGAGAAAGGGGAAAACCTTTTTTTTTCTGACCTTGGCTGAAGCTCCCAAGCCCTCCGATGGGGTTAGCTCACCCTTTCTGGGCCACCATGCACAGGAGCTTTGAGATTTGCACAGAGGGACAAAAGACTGAGGGTGTACAATTGTGCAAGAAGTTCAAAAGGGTTTCTGTGAGTCTTTCCATCCATTTCCACCTATGCCATAAGCAGAAACAAGCAGGAACATTAGAGACAAAACAGGGACAACCTTGTTGGAAACCAAAAGCAGTTCCAGCATCTCTGAAAGCAGCAGTCAGCTTCCACTTTCCCTATAACTTCCCTATAAAAGGCAGATCTGCTCAGACAGAGGACAGACTTTCAAGACTTTTTCTGTCTTGCAAAATGTCTTGAGTATCCTTGTTAAGACATGTCACTTCCAAAAACAGGACAACCAATGAACACTCTCCATCCAAAATGTAAGGAATTGATCAAAAATATCAATCCAAAACTTTTACATTTCTGAACCTAAAATTTCCCAACTTTACATTTGTATTTTAAGCCTAAATTTGTGAGGTTTTTTTAGAATACCTCAGTAAAGTAGAAAAATGTTATTTGCAATTGGCACTGTTTTGTTTAAAAAAGAGCCTCTTGGAGTCCCTGCTACAGCCTGTAAATTGCCTCAGTATTACAGACAGAAACAGTACCAGAGCCTAGGTTCAAATCAATGGAGGATTTTAAAGATCAAAGAAGCGTAAGAATAATGTTAATAATTATTTATCTGGATTGCCATCATTCCTGGAAGCCCATGTCGTAAACTGATAAAGGACCTGCTATATGAAATGCATTAAAAACCACAGTAGGGAGGAGGATTTTGCGTTTCCAACCATTGTCCTGGACATCCACGTGCTCCTCTCTGTGGGCAATTCTTCTCCATATGCCCATTCCCACCTTCCACACTAGTTGGTGTCTGGAAATAAGAACCCCACATAGACAGCATAGACAGAGACACTCTGTCTTCAGGACATTCCCCCACCACACCTAATACATTTATTATTCAGTACTAATTAAACCTCAGTATTCCTGAGAAGCATTCTGGATGCTTGCAGCCAGTTCAGATCCCTTCCTCTTTTTTTGTAATCAATCCCAATATGATATGAAGATGAAAATTGGTTTTTGATTCTCCACAGCCTGGACAAATGTCAAGAGAACAACAGGCATGGGACATACATCAAAGCACCCTGAATCTCAGAGGCTCTTGCAGTCAGCGACAAAGATTGCAGCCCTTCCTGTGCATTTGCACGGGATCCCTGCTGTCAGGCTGTGCCCCAGAAGCCTTTCCCTGCTCCCTCTTGGGCTTCCTGTGGCTGCTACCTTTTCAAACTCTATATGCAGATTACAATTAAAAATCAAGATTCTTACAAGTATTTTAATTCTTGGAGAGACTAACTTCAGATCCTGTGCACAGCATTTAGTTCTGAAATGGCTATTCAGAGAACATGTAATAAACAGTGGATTTATGGGAGTACCAGTACTGGTGAATGCATAATATCAAGCTTTTTCTTCACAGATGGTATGATTTCTCCCCTCTCTACCCATACTTTCTTGGAAGAAAAAGGGACTATTTCTAGTTTCAAGAAATGTGCAAATGTGCTCAATTGGCTAATGAAGACAGATTTTATGCAATGTGTATTTCATTTAGATTTGTGTACTTCCCTTTAATGTACGATGCTATAAAGAATCCCTTCTCTAATGGACAGCAGGCTGATGAGCTTGCAGACTGTAGGCTGCCTACAGCACACAACAGGTTTTCCAGTCTGGAGCTCATTTTCAACAGCCTTCATCCCAGGGACATCTCAGGAAAGGGCTGAGGCTGAATAAGCTGTGCTGACAGCAGCACTACGTTTGCCAACCCTTTTTTACCTTATGGTCCCCCTAGTCCTGCCACAAGATGAAGAGTCTGTGGTGCACAGGGACCTGAGAACTGTTTCCCCATTTTGAGGAAAAGCTACATGATTTAAAAATATTTCTATTACAGCAAGGACTAACTCCTAAGTCACTTGGATATTACCTTAAGCCTCCAGAAAATGTTGATGCTGACTCATGCTAGCAAATACATATTCACTCTTTTTCTTTAAGTGCTTCCAGTGAAGTAAGAGACTATTTATCATGGCTAAAGACAAAAACTATTAGCAAATTTGTACTGACTGTCAATCCAGGGTCTGGCCTGGTTTTTAAATGGCACTAGAGAGGGTCCCTTAAGAAAATAGGGAACACAAATTATTGAGTGAAACCTCGAAATTGCAAAGCCATTCTTTTTAACATGCACAGGCCTCCTCCCATACTGGTGGTATTTTATTATGCTCATCTCTCTTTGTGTTCTGCTTACAGTGGCCTCTTTTTCAGATTAAAAATCCAGTCTTTTTTTCACATTGGGAGCAGGGTTTTGTTTTTCACTCCATCTTTAACAGTAGCTGTTGTGAAGGGAAACCCCCAGCAGGTTCCCATTGTGCCAGAGCAGGATGCATTCTGGCTTGAGTCCCAACAAAAAGATGCTAACCATGCCTAACATTTGTTATGGGGAGAGGCAATGACCTCATTTTAAGGGCTGAACTTATGTTACTTCCATTTGGAAATGTGCTCAACAAAGAGAGTCTTGCAGCAGCATGAGGTGACCTGAGGAAATGGATGATAACATTTTTGCTTCTTTTGATAAGGGTGGGCTTACTGCAGCCATTGGCAAGTTTTTTGCAGGAACGTTTAACTCTGATGGGCACTAGGCAAGACACTGGAAATGGGAGGACTGTGGCATTTCTTAGATTTTGCTCCTATGCTAATTTAGAATTTTCTTCCATGCAAATGTGTTACCTTCACTTGATAAGCAATGGAATTTTGTTCCAAATAAACTACAGCAGCCAACTAACAGCAGTGTCTGAACCATGTGAAATAAACCAGCTACATCATTGTCATGGGGAGACTCCTCATTCATCTTCCAAGAGGCTCTAATCCCTTGTATCTCTCTGCTACCTTTTAACTAAATCACTATGAAAAATTTTCAATTGTATCTTCTTTATTAGAAAGGGGGCTCATTGCACCAGATGAATTATGTTCTCTGTGCAAACAACTACTCATGCTTTACATACCCTACTACCATATGTGTTTTCTTCTGATAAGGATGTACCAGCCTGGGGCCAACTGCTATCTGCAGCTGTGCTATTAATTACCCTTCAGAGACATGCTTTGGGGATCACAGCCCTAAACACAACCTCAGGGCAACAGGAAAAGCTCCACTCCTAGTGCCTGACAATTAAGAGGACACATCTTTTGGCTAGAGAAGGCCAGCTGTTTTGAACATGATTGCAAAATGAGAAACAATATAACTACTAATCAAAAATCAAACTAATCCCTCTAATTGTCTGCCCTATCACACAATTTAATCATCAACTTTCTTTGATCATATTATTGTAATGTGCATGATAAAGCAGCCAAAGATATGATGCTATTTGCAAGGTCCCCATAAAGGGCTCTATTCCAACTAGGTGACTACAGTTTGTTTTCCACACATTAAAAACCACGCAGGTATTAGGCCGTGTGAAACTTTCTTCTTGGTCACGCTACTGGAGACTAAGCTCCTTGTATTTCTGCAAAATATGCATGTGAATCTATAACCAACTGCATTTTCAACAACTGAGGCTCCATCCCTGTACCGTAGTCAATCTTATCATGCTTGTAGAGAAAAATTAAACATTTCCTGAGAAGTCACACATCTAAGTGGTTCAAAACAAGAGTGGAAAATGCACTTTAGATGCAGGACCCTCCTTTAGAAATCTCTGGCCAAGCTAGGAAAACATTCATGCAAACAAGCCTCTTCCCTTGCTAGGCCACAAGAGAAAGTGCAGGTTTAGTATAAACCATTTTCAAGATCCCTTGCACCACTTGGAGCCCTCTTGAATCTGTCTTGGCAAAATGCTGAATATGCACCCTCCTCCCATCAAAAATGAACCACTTGGAGTGGAACATGGTTCAAAAGGACCCAGAGCCTGAGATGTCAAGGCTGGTACATCCAAGAACATTTCACAGCTTCCAGTAAAAACGGTGTTTGTGACCGCCCTCAACAGCACAGAGAGCTCCAGAGCGCGTTGTTTGCTTGCAGTGACAAACACCTGCTGTGAAGCTGTGATACAGCTTTCTCACTGTGTAAGTTGCTTAGACTTCATGCATGCAGCCTTCCTCACTCAATTCTGTGACTTGTGACACCACTAATCCCACCTGAGTGTATTTAAATACCTGAATGGCAGCTTCTTAAGAAAGCTCAAGTGCGAGACAGAAATGAAAAACAGTTGTCATTCTTTTGATTTTCTATTAATAACAAAGGGGGTTGTGATTTCCAAGGCAAAAAAGACACAGTTATGGCAAATTCTTGCCTAACGTTCACATATAATATCTATAATTTTTGAACATAACATCGAAGTTGAAAATGCCCCTAAAGATGGCGTCTCCACATTATTTACTTTCCAACACTGATACTCAACAAATACTGAATAACCTAACTGCAATTCTATACAAAATTATGATCTGACAACCCAACCAAAACCATCTGAACTGAGATCAAACCTGTCCCACAGAGACAAAGTTCAGACAGGAGGTGAGGGTGTACACCATTTCCATACACTTTGCCAGTTTGTACAGATGAGATTTTGAAGCATGGGTTTGATGTGCCAGCTTCACCTGAAGAATCTATGAAAACAATTACTGGTACGAATGCATTAAATTAGTAACACCAAAAGCAAGATTGAGGACTACAAAAATCAATGCACACCCGCAAAACACACGCAATCTTTCTAAATATGCAAGAACAACAAATTACAAAAGTAATTTTAATGGCAAAACAACATAGAAGTCCATTAAAAGACTATAAAGGTCTTTAATAGTGACTTTTCAGTTATCAGACTGCACTGGATGAAAAGATGGATGACAAGGTAAATTGGGACACATTCTGTTCAAGATCCTAAGACTGGAATAATCCCTGGTTTCACCAGTGAGTCGCTGTACTCCATTAGAAGTGACAACTAGGGTAAGAACCAGGCCCTTTGTGACCAACTCACATGTATAAGCGATGAAAAGGATCTGATGCATTAAAAGGAGAAAGATTGGGGCATTTCAAATTCAAGATTCATTCCCAAGGCTGAAGGTCTCAACTGCTAAAATTTTATTTCAAACTCTGGGAAGAAACTCCTGAATCCATAATGACTCATCTCTCAGTCTCAAGTTTTCCTATCATACATTTACAAGTGAAAAATAAATCACCGGTTTTCGTAACTGCTGCCACAGACACAAAGAGCCAGAGAAGGGCTGGATGTGCTTCGAGGGCTTCTTCTCATGTTTATATTCACCTGAAGATAATAACTCTTTTATATGTCAAGCTAGATGAGATGCCATTGATCTCTTCCCTGCTATTTTTCCCTCAGAAACTGATTATCCAATGAGCAAGGAGATAATTTCAGCACATCTCAGGCCCAAGTTTAAAGCCACTTCCATGCTAAAGTCACTTTATTCAGATCACTGCATGAATAACATCAGACAGTCCACCTCCTCTTCTCTTTGTGCAACTCATTTTAGAATCAGGATCCAAAAAGGAAAGGAAAAGAATTCAGCAACTCTTGTCAAAATGTTTTGTAAAGTGTTTTTATTTGTCTGTAATTTCATGATGGGGGCGGGGGGGGGAGGGCAGGGAATAATACAAATCTAAATTAGATGATACCATTGATTTCAGTGGGAGAGATTTTATCCATTATAAAAATATTACATACATATGCTTCAATCTGATGTGGTGAAGTTAGTAGTAATAACATGGAGAAAACTCATGTCAGGGGAAGTGTCGTGTACTTAAATTTCCCCTAAAAATACTGTAGCAAATAAGCTATAAAAACTATAGACAAGCTACATAATCTATTAAGAACTTTCAGTACAATGAATTCATAAGTTTGTACTTAATGCCTGCTTTTGAATTCAACTGTCATTAAAAACAAACTGATTCTGCCTTGGAACTTTGAAATTATAAGTATCATTAAACTGAAAGATTGTTTGATGATAACTGGTCAAGCCATTTCAGAGGTAGTAAAAATACATGCAGACACACACCAACTTACACTGCAAGCTTTGCAAACCCCACATATAATTACAATTTATACCTTTTTAGGCTTAAAGTAATTTGAATGGACAGTTTTAAAGCTATCTACTAGAGGTTTAATTTTTGGGGGGGAGGAAGGGGGCATATAGTTTAGTATTCTTACAAGAATTATGAACCTTTATTAGTTTAAGCGCCAGGTTTCTGTAGCAGGGATTATGACCCCTACCAGGAGTAAAGAACTTCTTCCTTTTTATACACTTGAACCCCTTGTTAAAGAGTTTCTGTCTGGAAAACTCCACATGGTTGATGTGACAGAGAACCTGAAGGGCCAGTGGAAATAATCTAAAGAGCTTCTGAGTACTAAGATTTGCAAAGCAGTCATAAACTCTCTAGCAGTGCATTGTGCAGGGCCAGTTAGAGATCTCACATAAGGCCTGCCATAGCAGTTCACCTTAGGAGAGCTTGTAGCATTTACAGAACCAGCTGTCCTGACGCCTCCTTGTAGATCTGCTGTGAAATAGATATACCCTGGGTACAAAGGCAAAGAATCCATGGAAACAAGAAACTAAAGGATTCAAACATCCTCCTAGAAACAAAGACTGACTGAGGTAATTTGGTGGTTCAGAAGGAAAAACATCTACCAAGCACTTCCTAAACTCATGAGGGCAGTTTCACACAGGAGAGTTAACAGTCCTCCAATGCAGGAGCTGAGCAACCTGCCAGGAAAACAATTTTAATCTTGGCCTGGAGATGCATGAGACCCACAGGGGAATACCACAAGGAAACACTTCAGGCTGTGCTGGCTTAGCCACGTCCTTCTACAGGAGCTGCAATTCCCCGCTGACCACAACCTGCCACAGCTCGTTTTCCACTTGAGTCTGCTGTTGTGGATCTGACTCAGTAACTCCAGGCCCATTTTGTAATCCACCACACCTCTGTAAGCCACAAAGGCAATGCAGAGCCAGCCAGAGCAGGTATTGCACTCACTGCTGCCTGTTTCTGCTGGAAACCCTGAGGAGAACATTCCTACTTTCGCCCAGGCATGGTGCCATGGGACAGAGCTGGGAGCTGGGCATGGGAGAGCCAGCAGCCTCCACATCCCCTGCACTCCCTTTCCCCTCTTCTGCCATCGTTAAATACTGGCATTCACTACTGTGAATCTGTGCAATGGCATGGAAAGTTCAGTCATAGCATTTGTTGGGGCTGTCTGGATGAAATGCATCCAGTGGGGTGCAGAGCAAATGTAGATTAGTTTACTACTGTTTTGTTCCTCACTCCATGTGCTCCAGGTTTGAGGATGAGCTCAGATTCTGATGGGAAAAGTGCTTTTTCCAGTCCAAGCACCAAAATCTGTGACCAAAAATCAGAGCCCTTCAACTGTTATCTAAATTTTAAACTCTAGTTTAAAACTCTTAAGTCATGTCCTAACTTTAAATACAAAATTCTGTTCTAAAGCAGAAGGAGGAATTTAAATCATTGCAAGGGCAAGGGAAGGACCAGCATTTACAGATACAAACAGGTTGAAAACTGTGACAGTGAGAACAGCCTTAGCTGTATGGGGTCTTTTAGATCAACACAGGGAGAAAGAAAACACAGAGCTCAGTTTCATTCTAAGAGAAAATTACCAAATACACAGGTAAATCTCTGCAGATCTGGTGACGCCATTTTCACACAGTGACTTTTCAGTTACAGAACTGAACTAGTATTTTTCTGGCTTTCAAAGCCATTGTTCATTAGAGAGCCAGGATTCTGCTGAACCACCATGAGGAACTGAATATCTCAGGAGAGGCTTCAATTTTTTGAACAAAAATACGAACAGCAGAACTATTTTAATATTTTACCTCACCTTAACCAGATTTTAAAATTTATTTTAATCCAAAAATTACCACTTCCTCTTAGCATCAGAATGAAGTGTGTTTGAAAAACACATAACAGTTTACTCAAATATAATGATACAATACTAATGAATTAGAACTTTCCAAAGCAGCCAAAGAAGACTTTATTCCCACTATATTTAAGAGACACAGATTTAGAACTTGTTTTTAGTGCTACCATTAAAGTGAAGATCAGTTTATTACAGAAATAAGCTACAACAAACCATACCAGCCCTATATAGTGAATCTCCCCTAGATTTGATGATAGAATGGGCCATTACTGTACAATGTCAAAGTATCACACCAGAACAGCAAATCTACAGCATAAACGTCCAGTGAAGTAGAGCTTCTTTCTTGCATCTCAATTATGCAGGGCAGCCAATGTAAGATTTATGTAAGGAATGAAAACAAAACTTACCACAAACATCAGCAAGGAAAAGCTTACTGAGCACACATACACTCTACCCCTTCTCCACTGCTAAACTTCATTCCAAATGCTTCTATACCTTCCCCAAACAATGTATAAAGGTACAGAATTAGCAGTTTCTATACAGCTTGCAACAAACCCCTGTAAAGCAAGAGGAAATACCATTCTGGTGCAACACAGAGGGGCAGAGCATCCTGCAGACCAGCACATTGCCAACGCCAGGGCCGAGGGCAGCGCGACTTCCAGCTCGCTCCGCTCTCCCAACTGTTGCACACAGAAACTGCAGGGGCTGTGTCTGTCAGCTTCTGTACTGCTGAGGCTCATAGAAAGCATCAGCAAAGATTTTTATCGCCATGAAAACGGATACTATTGTGCTAAAAAATACAGGAGAGGGGAAATAAAATTCTCGGGGCTGAACAACGGAGCGTTTAATCAAGTACCATAAAACATCTGAATAACAAGAGCTCTTACAAAAAATTACTTCACAAAAAAACCCATCCTCAGTAAATGTTTTCACGTTTGAAATTACTGGTGGAAATAAGCTTATGAAAAGAACACTAAAAAACAACCAAAGTTTTCAATGATGCTTCTTAGCAGGGAACAACATCCAGTCCTGTGCTGACAACAAGTAAACAACAACATACACATTTAAGAGAACTCACTGCAGTAGTTTTTTCAGAGCACAAAGCTATTGCTGACATGGAAATTAGCTAGTAAACGGCTGTGTTCTGGCATCAGTTGTATCTCCAACCGAAAAAATATTGCCTCTAATTGATGTTTCCACAAGGCTTGGCACTCATCAGTTCTAAAAACACAAATCCACTTTCCTGAGAACCTGTTTTTTTAATTCTGCAGCCTAGAGAACTGTTTTGGCTTTGTGGTTTTTAACTGATGTGAATAACTCAAGCTATTAAAGACCCTCTGAACCTAGCTCACGGAGTACAGGGATGTCCTTTCACAGCAGCTGCCTCATTTGAGGAATTTTTAAATCCCACAGAGAGCACCTTGAAGGTCACTGGGACTCTCTCTGGGAGTAAGAGTGACACGGGTGCCTCCTTACAGGTCACTACTAGCACACTACTAGCACTACAGCTGGCTCCTCTGGAAGTGTAATTGACCTGTGGATTGTCAGTAGAAGAGGAGCGTTATTTGAAAAATACACCTTAAGTGCGCAGATTTTAAACTTTTTTTCAAAATATACAAGATAAAAGACTTCAATTGTTTGAAATATCTGTGTTACTTAAGGCCCTGATCACAGAACACAAAGTTACAAAATGTTTGTGCAAGTTTAATCTGAGTTTTCTAGAGTGTTCTGAACAGAATGTAGCCACTGGCAAGAGAGAGAACAAATAATTGCAGTATTCTATTTGACTGCCACCTCAGCCTATACCGTAATCCAGCCATCAGAAAACAAAATACACCAAACAATCCAAAACATACCTCTTCCTACATCCAGCTTTGTCTCAAACAATCAAAAACTTAAAACACTAATACAAGAAACTCGATATGCAGATTTCACTCATTTCAGAATCCACAAATGCTTACTTGTTCTGGAAAGCATTCTCCCTCTTCCACTGCCATTTTCTGTAGCCAGATATGAAACCTGATGACTCAATTAGTTAACACTTTGGACACTGCACCATTGCTAAAAATAACAGCCTCAGGAAGAGCTTTTCTTTTTTTTTCTTTTTTTTCTTTTTTTTTTTTTTTTTAAGGAACTAAGCACGGTCACTTGTTGCACTTCCCTTGGCGATTTAAATGGCAAAGAGCAAGTGATTAGAAGACTATTAAGTTAGTAACAGAGTGTGTCCCAGGATTCCTGGCTCACTTACCATATTTGCTGCCTCCAATCATTCCCCGTGTATGTAATCATGATCTGTGGAATACCCAAAATAGCTGCAGCATCAGCTGATCAGAAAACCACTGCTGCTTGGAATCACTCATGAAACAAGCTTTTGTCATTCTGCTTATCAGCTCTTTCTAATGCAGACTACTTTGAACTATTTCTAAAGGCAACAATAACATCATTTTACACTCCGTGTGTTTTGAATACCACATATGCCTGCCTCCCACTCCATGGTAATTTTATATTTATTCAGATTTTCTGATGACTAATTATGATAGGTTTGTGTCGGTGGTTCTAGAGGCTATTTTCCTGAGCTAAAAGGCTGTTCTCTATGTACTTCAAGTTCCCAAACTGGAGATTAAAATCAATACCAGAGCAAAATAATTTTGCTTCAGAGGGAAGCCCAGAGAGAGGTTCCTGATTTTAGTAAAGCAGACTTCTTCCTTTTCAATGGAATCTATCATCAGCAACAGGAATTTCTTTGTGCTTCCCTACAGTTACTTACATTAGGAGTGGCTTTAAAGAATGCCCACTTTCTGAGAAAGGGAATATTGAAATCTCTTCAATTCACAAGCTCCTGTACAGCATGCACTGCACTTGCCTGTTACACATCTCACTTCACACCTGTGAGCTGGAAACAGATATTCACTGGCACAGAAGAACAGCAAAGGCTGAGAGGAGGAAAAGAATTATGGCCTAATATTTTGGTCAGACAAGATAGGTCTAATGTCTCATTTGTTGATGAAAGGAAATAAGCAGTATGTAAAATACTATCGGGATAATTTAAGTTTTCCAGAAATTTATCTCCATTTTTGCATCAACCAGAGCACAGCTACCAGGCAGGAGCTCTGTGCTCTTGAGTTTAAACGCTGAACTTGTTGCCAATTATTTATGTAGACATCTCTGTATTTAGAAGGTGCAAAATTTGAGGCCCTGGTGTATAAGCCATGAACTCAGGTGAATCTGGATTGAAAATACTTCATTAGTGTCACTGATGATGCATTCTAATAACAACTACCCTGTGTTCCTGCATATTTTTGCTGATGGCATTATAGGATTCGTAAGACCCACTTCTGCCACTGGCTAAATACAGAGAAGCCAACAGCTGTCTGCAGGGTGGAGGAGCCTCCTACTTCGATTTAAGTACAAAAGGATGACCAAGCCAGTTTAAATGAATTCACCTCACTGACACATCCACGCGGAGCTCCCTGTAGCAGAGATTTCAATCACTGCCCCACAGCTACCTCAGCAATGCTGCCACTGCAAGCCACCACACAAAACAAAGTATCCTGAATATTCAGTTTCTGAAACTGGATTTTGATTTAGCACTGCTATTAGTTTTGAGGGCTCAGAACTGTAATTTCAAAACAATAAATATGAACATCCCAGTTCTAGAAAGCCAAGATCACAGGGTTACCATCCAGTGTCTGAAATTTTGTTTTTAACTGAAGAGAAGTTGGCTCTGAATAAAACCCACGTACTTAAATACCTTTCATCTGCCTTTGAAAAGGTGCTTGAGAACAAGGAGAAAGGAAATACAAAAATTTCTGTAACAGGATTCAAGGGAATCACATGAAATGTAAAACTTATGAACTAGGTCTCTTTTGTAGGTGAAAAAATTAAATTGGGCAGTTTTACAGAAAGTCACAAGTCCCTGCAGAAGACCAAGCCCACTGTGGGGTGGTGCCCCACGCCCCTGGACTGCAGCCTCCTGGCACGGGCCAGTGACACAGAACCAGCAATCCCAAAGCCATGCTGGCAGGGGAGAAACAACATTTTTAGGGACAAGGATTCCACAGTCTCCGCTGTTTTGCTGGCGGGCCGTGCCCCCTGTTCCTCAGGCAGCCCAGGGCCGTGGCCAGTGCCAGCACAGTCTGGGTGCCAGCACGGTCTGGGTGCCAGCCTCCAGCTGCCAGGAGCTCCCCTGACTCTGCTCTCCCCACACACTGCCTGCTCATTTATTCTGCCACAGAGACTTTGCTCTTCCAGTCGCTGGCTCTTGGCTTTTCGAGTTCACATCAGTGCAATGACACCAGTGGATGACTGACCCAGGCCACTGCCTATTAACCTCTACAAAACTGGCCTGGTTTAGGCTGTGACATTCCCACAAGAGCAGTTGTCCACTTCTCTGTCCATTAATTTTAAAAGAGCAACGATCAGAATTACAAAAGAAAAGCACAAAGAAAAATTAAAATCTGCCAGCACCAAAAAAATCATCTCAGCACATTCACATCCATCAATTCAGCTCTGATTACTGACTGCCATAAATCATAGTGACACTGTATTTTTTTTTTTAACCTTGTGAATCAGTTTTAAAGCATTTGGTATGATTTCTCACATGCATCCTATTAACAAAGGGTAATAACAGAAAGGCTCAATACTAATGGCAAAATCAATTTCTTATAGATTTTGGGCAACATTTCCAGGATCCTTTCATTACTTTGCATCCTGAATTATATGATCTGCAAATTCCTATAGTAATTCTTGGCTGGGGAAAAAGAAAGGGCCCTGGATACAATCATGTAATGAGTAGATAAGCGAGGAAAAAAACATCTCAACAATCAATCTCCTCCCCTCTTTGAAAATGAAAAAAAAGCAACAAAACCCCTTTACAATCTCATTAAAATGGCAGATTTGGTACAGATGGAGAATTCTCCTAAACAGAATAGTGGAAATGTCCTTTTACATTATCACTACACTGCTCCTCAACCAGATGGAGTACTTATGATTACTGGCTTGGAAGTGACTTGCAAACAAAGCAACACATGGCAGAATTCAGCACAAAGAAAAACATGGTTTGACATGAGATGCAAAACAGTATAAATATCTCTCCAAGAAAGTGAAAGGCAAGCTGAAATAGTTTAAACCATAATCTGGAGTTACTGGTCCAGATTTTGCATGAAGAAAGATAATTTTTTTTTCTGAAACTGTAGTGGATGACATTTCAGACAGTTCAGAAAGATGAAGAGTCAGCTGAAGCCCACCAGTGCAGGGGATTTGCATCTCTGTAGTATTTCAGAAACCCTTTTCAGAGGGCAAATGGTTGACAAATAGTATCAGGGCAGATGTGTGTTTATGCAGCTTACACCTATGAAGAGCCCTTAGTCTTAAAAACTTCTTATATCAGAGAAGCCAATGGTAGTATCTGAGATATTTATTTTTATAGAAATTCTTTTCTAGTCATTAAAATAATGGCCAATGTGTGCCCCAGATGAGACTTTTGAACAGGAGTTGAAGTGCATGCCTCTGTGCATAGCTAACAGGCTTTTATCAAGCTACTATCAAGATAAAATTTGCTTACATTTACATTACATTTACTCATCTATACTTTAACTGTTGAAATTGTGGGAACACAGAATGCGCAGCCACAGGAACAAAATTCAGAGTTATAAAATGCCAAAAGGATCTCTGTGAATTGTGTATGACTTTTTTTTTTAAATGTTCAACCACCATCCATCATGTAAATATTATGCTTGCTATACTGCCACTTAAATTATGCCAGCTCAGATCAGCTGCTAAAACATCCACAAAATCAGAAGAATACATTCTCTTTCAATAATGCAAATAAAATTAAACATCAAATGAGGATAGGAAAGCAATACTCCCAACATTAAATAAGTTGAAGTCACCAAGCCCAATACTTTTGTCCCCAAAAAATCTGCCATATGTTCCTGTGTAGTCTATTGCTCTTGAATAGAAAAGTGTCTACCAAATCTGTAAATCCTCCAGTTAACTTTTTTCCTTTACTTTGACAAGGATATCAGTTATCATACAAAACTAAAACCAGCAGATTCCATAACTTCTGCTAGAAGATAGTTAAAATTTCTCTTTCAAGGCTTTCCAAATGAGCAAACAGGAAGCCAGTGGTCTCATCCTATTCTTCTTCAGCAGCACATAAGATCAAACCTCAAAGACTGAAATGCAATCACTTTTAAAGGACAGCCTGCAGTAATTTTTCAGAAGTCTCCAAACCCTTCCAAACAGCACACCTTGAAGCCAACCCTGCTGTCACCTGTGAAATTCAGCCCTTTACAGATATTCAAAAAGCCTGTGGAAGACACACTGAGGTACTGTAGGGTTTGTCTGCCAGGATCCATAGCAGCTCCCATTACCTCACTCTCAGCACTGCCCAATGCATGCCTGTATTTTCAATAGCAAGGCAAAGGGCTCTTGGGCTGAGACTAAAATAAACAATACATGCAAGGTATGAGTGGTATGCCCACAGCATCTGATCCACAAATCCGCTCCCAGTTCCGTTTTTTTAACCCTGTATTGCTCCCTTAAGATATCAGAATAGATTAAATATTTCCATCTGCCCTGCTCATCAACTCCAGTTTTCTGAAAAAGCACTTTTTGTTTCATTTTCATCCATTAGTTGCAGTTTTCATGCCCAAGTTCTAAAGCTCCTTTAACTTCCAGTGACCGTGGGACTAAAACCCTGTCCCCCTGGAACAGGAAAAACTGACCAACTGGAATACAAACTCTAAGGTAAACCCAAGAAAAGGGACCATAAGTCAAGCATGGCTTCCACCACTGAGACTTCAGCAATTTGTCTTCCCCCATCAATACACTGACTCAACATGGAAAAGCATCTTCCACCTGTATTGTGGAGAAATAGGATTCTGCAAAACCACTGCCACAGTATCTCAGAAATCCGACAATTGGCTGCTGTGTGGAAGTAGAGGTTAAGGTAACACTTATCAAGGCAACTTCTTGCTGTCAAGACCACTCTACACTCTTCAGATCACAAAGAACTAAAGAGAGCAGCAGAGCTTCATTATCTCATCCTGCAAGCACCAAGAGAAGCAGCTTCAGTGAGGCCAATTAAAAGCCCTTGGCTTAATAAAGATTTCTTTCCCTCCCACTGATCACCCTAGAGGACACCCATGTCATTGATTTGCTCTGGACAGCACCTTTGGACAATACCGAGGTAATAAAGCCGCAAACTGGAAGAAGTGTTTACATAAGCATCATGATGTCACATGATTGACTCCTGAGCAAATTGACTTGACACTATCATGCTTGAAAAATCACCAGTAAAAGCCAATTAGGAAGGCAAAAAAAAAAAACCAACAAAAGGCAGAGACTCCAGGCAGCCCTGTGTTTAGTCAAACTACAAACCTCACATGAACTCTCATGGAGAAGAGGGGAAGAGCAAGGGCAAAGATCTATATATGGAAAGCACAAGGAGACACGGTATCAGATCTTCCTATATCATCTTGAAGCATTGCTGATGTTTGCAATTTCTCTGCTGATTAATCAGATGGCTTGTTGTGTGCCATGTATCTTGTTCCAAGTCATACTGAAAACTAGGATTTTGTACAAACTGAGAGCAGCAGCTGCCTTGCTCCTTCTCTGGCATACCTCACTGATGCATAGGATTCCAGAAAGTAGAGATTCCTTGGATATGAACAGTAGTCTTCAGCATTTTCAAACTGAAGTTCTAAATATAGAACTTCTATTTGCTAACAGAATATAATACTGGTGCATTTGTGAAATTGGTGGCTGTTGATCGGTCTCCATAGGCGTGTAAACACACAGAAAGGCACATAAAAATCACATGCAAATCTTATTAGTTCACCACAGCACAGGAAAACAATGAACAGCTCAGAAATAACTTTTTCATTTTTTAAAGAATATAAAAAAAACTAATTGAAAGTGTTGGAGGAATGTTATATAAAATATACCATCCATTTGTATATGGCATCCATGTGAGTGACAAGAAGTTGGCTCAGGCTCACTCTTAGTCTGGATCGTATTTCTAGCAATTTTCAATATTCCATGACTGCCAGAAGCAAAGAATTAATCATTAAGATACATGGTGACAACAGCAAAGTATTTCATTGTGAAGTTGAGTTAAGCACCAGAAATGTGACTGCTGGCAAATTAGCCCTTTCAAACACTCCCTCTCTATGTTGTCTTTTAGGCTTATTCAGAACTTAACCATGACATGAAGCCACCAAACTGCCAGATGGCTTCAAAATGTTCAGACATGACTTCTGCAGAAAAAGAAATTTCTATCATGTAATATATTCCAAAAGCAGTAGTTTTTTGGGATACTGACAACTGACTGTCTGCAAGACCTTGGCCAAAAAACCCCAACCCACAACTAAGATATTAGACTATGCACATTGATTCTATTCATTCTTCAAGGACCTTCTAAAGGAAAAATTCAAATGAAAACAGAATGAGGCTTTGTTAAAAGAGAAATACAATAACAATAGACAAGTGCATTCACTCAGCACAGGCACATGAAGCTGTCCAATGCCCTGGGAAATGAGTACAGCTCTCATTTAGTGGCTAAGTTTCATTTCTAGATGGAGTAGGGCAGTATTCAATAAAAAAAAATGGAAAGACTAAACTAACTATAACTAATCCCACGAGTCCATTTCCAAATGCAATGGAGACAACTCAGTGGAGCAATATTATGACCAAGACTTTTGAGCAACATTTAGGCTGTAAGTCCAATGAACAGACTATGGACAAATTATTACACTGTAAAAATGTGTGCAGACACAAGGTAAAACTTTTATAAGAAGATTAACATGAGAATAGCTTGTCCAGAATATCTAATATGTGCAGAGTTAGATTAAAAAATAGAATAAAAATAAGAAATTGGTGGGAAGAGAACAAAGACATCGATGGATGAAGGTAGACAAAGGGAGTTCTTGAAACCACACCTACCCCTATTTCCAATGATTCTGTGACTTATTGGAGCATCAGAGTCCCTCTGCAGGCAAGCCCCACTCAGGATCAGTCACAGTGGGAGATGCCACTGAACACAAGTCCCTGGGCAGGTAAAATCTACCTGATCCCTGCCCACTGACACAGCATGGGAGAACATGCTGCTCTCACAGGGCCTCAGTGCTGTTCCCCAGGGCTCCGTCGGACTGAGGGACCTCTCACCCTTTACCAGTCAGCATTTCGAAGTACTCTACAATTTCTTCAAATTACACTTTGGAAGGACTTTCCAGGAAAGCTGCAAGTTTAAAATTTCTCATAATCATTACAAAGATGAAAAGCCAAGATGTTACAATGCAATGAGCCCAAAGAAAAATAAGTGAATGTAACTGTGGTTGATTTCAGCATCACTCAAAAGTTATCCCCAGTCTCAGTATTAGCACAGCCCAGTTGCTAGGACACAAACTAGTCACCAATAGCCAAAAGACTGCTGTAGAGTAACCATTCAGCTACATGGTGCTGTTCCCAGCTAAAAAATTAACCTATATTTCTCATGCAGAAGGACTAAAATCTAGTTTTATCCTCCAGTTAAGTTCTCTAAGCAGTAGGTTCCTCCCTATCAATTTCCTTTCCTAAGGCACTATTATTTTCAAAGAAACTGTGAATCGAGGGGAAAGCACCAGGAGTTACAAGTTCTGAAGTGAACTGATGCCCTTAAACACAGTCATAGCAAAATTATTTCTCTTACTGAACCTTCACTCTGAGCTGTCCAGTGGCATAGAATCGAGGAATGGACCATTTATAAAGCAATACATATAAACTCACTGAATTTTCAGCTTCTTACAGGTTCAGTGTTCTGATCTGGTACAAAACTATCTCTCAGAAATTCCACACTGAAATGTCTGGGGAGCAAATACAAGCAACTTCCACAACTTCTTCCTCCCAAATGTTAGGTAGGGCAGTAACACTGGACTCATATTGCCTCAACGTCGTTATTGCAGGGCTAACACTATGAACAGAGTTTTCCAAGAACACTGGGAGCATTCAGATGCAATAACCTCAAGATGTCTTAGACCAGGAAGGAGCAAATATTCTTCTGCATTGGGGTTATGCAGGAATTCCCCTAAAACAGGGGAAAATTAATGAAATTAATAATAATAAAAAAAAAATCTCATCAAGAACATTTCTGACATGCTGCTGGGGAATGAGGACAGCTGTGCAAACTGCATTCCAAACAGGACTTGTATTTGTCAGCACAGATGTATAGAAACCTCTCTCAGTTCTCACTGGAGTGCTGGCAGCTTGGCTAAATATTGACGCTGTCCCTGGAGCGCTGCTACTGATTCTGTGTGTCTCACACACATGAGAGGCTGGCCACAGCTAAGGCAGATGCTTTCTGAAGTTGCATTAGAACTACAAAGGAAGAGAAATTGGCAGTTTCAGAGACCACATCAATCCTCATTTGGTTCCCCAGGAATTACAAATGGGAGGGCAAGAGGAAACTGCAGAATGCTTAACACCTAAAGTTAGGCTGAGCTTTCCAGATGCACAGGAATCCAACACTGCATTATACTGGGGTGCAGTGCAATACTTTCCAGCAACACAGCAGGTATTTCAAGCTACAAAACAAACCCTTTCTCTCACAGTAAAGCAGTTCTCCTAGTTCAGAAATGTAGGGTTCCTTTTCCTATCTGCATACAGAAATACAAGGGCCACAACTATTAAAGATCTTCATAAAGGAGCTCTGTAGCTCTCTTTGCACTGCTCTATCTCCAATGCATCGCACTTCATATCTGGTAGTCATGCTGTACTTAAACAAATGTATTTCAAACTACATGAGGTTAGAATAACACTGGGTTTTTCTCAGTACTACATCAGGGAAATAGGTTCATGAAGCTCCTGATGCCTGATTTCGCATCAAACATTTTGAGCAGATGCAGAAATACACCTTGGAATGACTGCATGAATAATGCAGTCAATTACAACAGTACACATGGCCATAATCTGTTTCTTCCTAACCTGCTTAGTTAGCACTGCATTTCTTTTCCTTGGGAGAACCTTTAATCCTATAGCTATTACTGTAGCTAGCTCTCACATTTCCTTTCTCTCTGTGAACTGTTTTTTTTTTTTTTTAATCTGATGTTAAATAGCTTTCACAGGCTTCTAAAATTACTGTATACCAGTAGTATTCCTTATATCTGTATTACCTCCACGATGCTTCATGAAAAAGCAGTCCCTTGGCAGGACAAACTAGCTAGTGTTCACACTGCATAATGGAGGAGGCAGCAGCTGCTATTTTTAGGGTGATGAATGCTATCCTCCATTATACATCTATTTATTTTACAGATATTTTACCATTACAGCTATGCCTTTTTTGATTGATGAAAATCCTATTTAACTTCAATTAACAACCCCATAAGTTGGCATTTTCCCTTAGTTCCCTATTTGCCTTAGTAAAATAAAAACTCTATAGAGAAGCAGCCAGAGGAGCTGGTGCCTCATTGAACAGCATCCCTGGCTTGCTGTGCTGCAGATTCAAGAGGAGCCATCAGAGGGAGAAGGGCATCCTGCACCCTGCAAAGACAAGAGCTTTCTCCTTTTTCATAAAACCCTTTCATTTCTGAACAAGACATGAACAATTAAAACTTCACTAATAACACAGAGACTGCACTTCTAATTCTCTCCCCCCCACCCCCAGCAGGCACTGGTATTTAACATAAATTTAGTATTCAGTATTTCATGTTGCAGCCCAGAGCTTTCTCCAAAATGATTAATGCATCCAAACAGCACGCTGGATTTGCTAACTGAAAATGTAATTATCTCCCATGAACTGCCAGGACAAACCATCAATCTTGTATCTCCACCTTCTGTGAACAGTCCCAGACTCTACAAGTTTTTTGACTTTTCCCAACTCTTCTCCCTGGGCTAGTGTCTAATGAGCTCTACTCTGAGGCCACATCAGATGAGCCAAGACTTTAATGTGCTTTTAAGAAGACATCTAAAGCCCATTATAAATGCATCACTGATACACTTTGGCTAAAGTAATCTCTCTAATAACTCACCTATGTTTTTGTAATGGTAGAAAATGTGACAGATGTTTTCAAAGACTCATTTCCATGTTTAGACACAGAATTTGTGGTTTTTAGATTTTCATAAAAACATTCCCCAGTCCAACACATTTGAACGTACAGATGGCTGCTGAAAACCACAGAGAATAGTGTGATCCTGAATGTAAAACAAAGGGAAGCCATGGACCTCATCAACTGGATTCTACTGGCTTTAGCAAAGAGGAAAATGTAAAGTAATATGCTCCCGAGACTCCAAGCAGTATAACCACTAAGTAAAACACATTTTTTTCCCATTAATAATGAAAGACTGCTTAGATTCGCACATGTACCACTCCTGCTCAGAGTTAGGACAAGGCACTTCTAAATCTGAATGCAAAATTTGACCCAGCTTCCACATAATTTATTAAGGAATTTCATTTTTAATTACCAGGCATCATAAATTATTTGACTGTTCAAATTAACGTGACAAACACCATGAAAAGGGCAAATGAATGCACCAGAAACTGTTCTTTAGTACCTGTGCTTTAAATTCAATTGGATTTTTTTCATACTGTCTAACAAAAATGATGCAGTTTGGAGCATGCAAGTAATCTCTACAGTAACAATAGATCTCATTTCAGATTTAACAGCAGAGAAAAGGAGGAGCAACACTTCCATTTTGATTTGGATTGTAAGCACCATCTTGTGGAACTACAAAGCCTGCAGATTAGTAAAAATACCGGTTTATAAATTCCTCTCATGAACTGACTGGGAATGCCACCCGGACGTGACACAAAGAACAAACAAGAATAAAACTATTTCTCTCACCTCTTCCAGACCCACAATAAAAACAAAGAGAAGCTTTTCTCCTACCCAAAGCATTAAGGCAATCTTATCCCCACCTTCATACAAAGCCCTGTGAGCAGCAGAGCTGACATTCATTGGCAAAGAATTGTAGATCAGGATTCCTGGGGCTGTAAGGAGAAACTACAGTCCCTCCATAATGTAGGGTTCAGCTCCATTTCCCTCTCTTCCCTTCCCTATCTCACAGCACTGTTATAAACTGTCATTTTTTATTTACAGAGCAAACATCTTTCTCCCTAGAAGAGGGTGCTCACCACAAAAGCTCAGATCCAGCACTTAGTAAAATATTACTCTGATGAAATGAACCTGCACTGTGGGTGCATAATGCTGACCTTCACCTGGGGATAATTGGTGTTTGGGCTACGGAGGATGCCAGTGCACAGACTGGATGGGAGGGATTTCTCTGTTCAGAATAAATAGCAATAAATATCTCATAAATAAAGGAAAAATGTACAGCTACAGGACTTAACAGAATAAGGCACGTGCAAATTTCTGTGATTTACTTATTTCCTTACCACTACTAATGATATTATTATTATTAATATTACTTCATCCATCAGCATTCAGCAGACAATTCTCTTGCTCCCACACAATTCCATGGAATCATTTGAAATGTAAATAGAAAAAAAAAAGCAGAAAAGCTTTTCTACAAGGGCTAGTTCATCTATGAATATTAAACTAAAATGAACCCTCCAGAGAGCCCTGACAGACTGCTCCAGGATGGAAAACCATGTCATTACTGACATTAATCATATTTCCTTTAAAAAAAGTGGCAAAAGAATGCTCTTTAAAATAAGCACCATCCACACATCTAATATCCCATCAGTACATATGACCCAAATAAAAAGTCATTCTTGTTCTTATTATTAGGATTGTTAGTAGAGACACATGTGGAACGTACATAACTAGTCTTCTGTATTTTGGTTATTTAGCAAAAATAGCACTTTGCACTTTAGCACTTTGATCTAATCTTACCATATGTATACAAAACTGAAAGATTACTTCTTAAAAGCTTACAAAAGAAGCAAAAGAGGCGGGCAGCAGCCTTGCCTCTTGTGACAATAGTGATGGTGGAGGTGCTGCTCCTGGCAGTGTCCTTCTGCTCAATTCAGCCCATCGTGTAAATCTGTACTGTGTGAGAGTGCTGTGATAGCAGGAAAATATCACTGGACTGTGAAAAAACGATGAAAACAAAAAGAGGGAGGAGTACTAGGATGAAACATCAGCAAGATTTGGGAGTTAAGTGTGTATTTATTTGAAAAAACTCACTGGACATGGATGCAGCACACGGCTCTCACTCTGTCATGGAATCATTTGGGTTGGAAAGGATCTTAGACCATCAAACCCAACCATTAAACCAGTACTGCCAAGTCCTCCACCAAACCATGCCCCTAAGTGCTACATCTGCTCATCTGTAAATTCCTCCAAGCATGGTGACTCCACCACTTCCCTGGGCAGCTTGTTCCAATGCTCACACACCTGTACAACTGCATAAATTTACATCAAAAGGCTCCCCCACGTCTTTACACTGCCATGGTTCCCTTATTTATTACCACACAGGGCTTGGATGAAGCACAATACCCCTTTGAAGTGTACAGTCTCCAAAGATGCCACTGTGTCTTCTGCAAACTTAGAGGTAAATGAATGTCATGACAAAATTTCAGCTCAGGGAATTAATTTCTGCCTAGCCCAGTCCCCAGAGCAGTGGCAATTACCTACATTAGTAGCCTTTATCTGCTGACCTTAGCTCCTGGCTGCATTTGCTGCATTTTCAACACCAACATTAGAGATTTCTTACGCTACTTTTTTTTCCTCTTACTTTTCACACACAGAAACATATTGGATATACAAAAAAAATGAATTATTCAGTTCGCAAAGTCCTTCAGGATTCTTCAAATTAAAATAAATGTTTTTTTTTCATTAAAAATACATTGAAATAATAGATAATGATAAAAACCACAAAAGAAAGACGCCAATAATGGCAACAGGTCAATGCCACTGAACACTCAAATCTCAGGTATGTCTGCAAAATTAATGTAAATAGTCCCAGTTTGACTCACATTTTCCACTGCTTTTTCAACAGGGATTCAGCCTATCTTGACTACATCCAGTATGACCAGAAATTATGGCTGTGCAATTTTAGTTATAACAATTAGTCAGTAAACTAGATACTGACCCTAATGGCTTAGATTTCCAGCAACAGGGAACAATATACTCGGTATTTTTTGAACTCTCCATTGAGGCCAATGGAGAATATGGGAAACCTGTGAGGATTAAATGCAAAAATAGTGTTCCTTCTTCTTTTGGGACAGTTTTATTAATGAGGTCTCAAGAACTGCAGAATGAAATACAGCACAGTAAGAGAGATTTGGTTTCTTCAGACATACTCTGCAGAAAGTGCAAACTGGAAATTCCAGCTTTTATTTATGTAGATATTTTATTTAGTTAGTTTAAATACAGCCAGCTGATGTTGGTTTAAAGAGTATCCCCGCCCAGAAGAATTTAGAGCTCTCCTGCACAGGTGTTCACTTCCGTTACACTGAACAACAAACTCACATCCATAAATCACAACATTCTGATAAGCTCCCTCTTAGGCCAGCAAGGCCATAAAATACCCACTGGCAGACAGGGTTTGACCTCGTGGGTATGAGCTGGCACAGCTTGGGCACGGGGAAGTTGAATACCAACATGCACAAAAGAATAAGGTCTGGCCCAGGCAGGCAGAGCCAAGCTTGCCCTGGCTGACCTCAGGTGTCCAAGCAAGGTCACTCAGGAAAGTAAGAACAGCCCACAGGCACAGAGAGAGGTTGCCTGAACTGCTCTGAAGTGGTGCCCAGGTCAGCTTCCGGAGGTGTCACTCTCTTTCCATGGATTATTGAGGGGCAAGAGGGTCCTAATTCAGGTGCCATCAACCTGATCCCAGAGACAGCTGAAAGCTGGGACAACCTCCTCACTTTCAACATCAAAGATGTTCAAAACAGCCCCTTTCCTCATGTCTTTTGTGTGCATGTCATGGATATCTGATCTGAGCAAGTACCCGGTTTTCTCTCAATTTATGTTTTACCACCAACATAACAGCAGCAAATAACAAGTGCTGAACTGAAATGCCTCATAGGGATTTACACATTACATTTAACAGTCGCTTTTAACTGTTAAATGACTAATGGGTTAATTCTTGCTTTGGCACAAAGCCTTTACTCAGGGAGTATGTGAGCCTTTGCAAGCTGTTTTCAACAAAAGCATATGGGAAATAGTAAACTCATCCAGGTTAAGTTTAAAATAGGATATTCTGTTGGAGTAACATTTTAGATAGCCTCCTTAGAAAACAAAAATCAATCATGATGGGTTTTAATGTTCCATTGTGGGCAGCAGCTGATCACATACCATAATGATTCTCTTTCCTTTCCACTTAATCCTGCTGCCTTCCCAACCACTGAATCATTGCTCTCCTTCGTTACTAAAACGCATAACTGAGATGCTGATTAGTGTCCCAGATGCTTGATAACAGAGACAGTAATCAATACCACTTCTTTAATCTGTCTGTGGAGGACATTTTGTCCCTTTGCTTTTGGACACAGACTCTGCTACCGTTATCCATGGCTTTAATACAACCCCTAGATTGGATTAGTGCAGAGATCTCTTCTTTACTTATTCCTTATCTTCCCTCGAAACATGACATCAATGTGCCACAGCTGTTGCCTATTTGCTGAGTTTGAAAGCTTTAGAAAACTAAAGCTGTGAGTAGTTTTGGATCATTCTGCCTGATAGAATTGTGCAGCCACCCCACACGCCACAGGGAGCAGAGCTGCAGCCCTCTACTGCTGAGCTCATGGACAAGAACCACTGATACTCAACTCCCCCAGCTGCTCTAGAGTTTTTGGTGGGGGATTTATTTTATTTATTTCTTTATTTTAAGAGCCACAGTAGAAAAACACTTCCTTTCAGCAAATGCAGAGCTGCAACTGGACTTCCCTTTGTGCAACTGCAATATGGAAGATTGTGATTCTGGCCTCAGTTTTGCCAATAACATCATGCAAATGCTGAGCTTTAAAGACAGGAGCAGTCTTTCTGAAGATAAACAACAGATAGGTGCAGGCACAAGTCCTATTATTTACTTCCCAGATGTTTAATTTAAACATATTCTTCTGTATGTGCTCTGTAAAAAACCCATGTCTCTTTAAAAATATCTTTTGTGTACCTTTAATAAAAAATACTGCACAGTGATATCACAATGTGACTACACCTAAATATATCACATATATTGCAGCTTTTACTGCACTATAAGGCAGCCCATTTTAAGACAGTATCAATAATTTAGAAACTCAGCTATGTGCAGGCGCCTAATTAGATTATCTTTGCTTGGCAATTTTTTCAGTATGATATTAGCTTTTATAGCAATTCATTGATGAAGATCTTTCAGCAAACTCATGTAACACACAATCAATAGACATAAAACTACATGCAACTACAAAACATTTTTTCACCAAGTACTTTTTGTCTTCTCACAGCTTTGGCAAGAGGTTCAAAATTAAGCTAATAGCATAAATCAGGTTTTGACAAAAAGTACTTCTGGAGACTGAGATTCAGAGAGCCTTCTCTAGAGAACAGCACAGCAGCTGCCAGAGCCACCACCTGCAGACACCAGAGAGCTGCCAGGACCCAGTTTCCCATTTCCGTGGTGGCGCTTCCTCACAACGTTTCCTTCCAGGAAAAGGCACTTTTACCTCCAGCTGGCTGAAAAGGTCCTTTTCCACTGGTGAGCAACTGGGCAAGAACAAAGGAAAATACCATTTCTCCCCATGCAACATTTTGCATGGTGCAAGGGATAGGAGCAACATGACTTCAGACTGAGGTCACTTCTTGATAACTACACAAAAGGCAACCTGCCCAAATACAGCTCAAAGTAGCCAAGAGGATCTTTTGCCCACAGAAAGGATGTGTGGAGATTTAGGGGGTTTTTGTCTGCTTGCTTGTTTTTATGCTTTGCTTTTGGGGTTTTAGTTTATTTTTTTTAATTTGGCTTGGGGTTTTCTGAGATTTACAGCTATGAGCATATCTCAGGTGCCTCTGAAAAATTCAATTCAACCAGTCAGACAATTTTTGCGGCCAAGTTGTCTATATCAAGACTCTAAACAAAAATCATACCAAAAAAATAAAAAAAAATCCAAAACCCAGTGAAAGCACAAAAAACCCCAAAACACGCACAAAAAATTCTTAGCTTAAAACCAAGCTGCCCTTTTTTAGTGCCCAGAAATGGAGAGATATCAGGCTGAGATGATTTCTTACGTGCATAAGCACTACTGCCCTATTCTGCTATTGCTCCTGACATTTTCATCTGATGGAAACTGCACCATACAGAAAGGACCATCACCATCGTGTGAGCCCACACTGCCCACCCGGCTCACTTCTTCACACAGGAGGCAACTAACACCAAAGTCCCTGTATGTTCTGTGATTCCATAAGGAAAACTATCAGGTCCAAGGATTATCCCACCAGGGTCGTGCCTGGCAAAACTGATTTCCTCCAGAGCCAAGGACACACCCTGTTCACATGGGCTGCGAGCCAAAAACATTTGCCAAAGCGGGGGCATGAAGCTGTGTTTTTCTGGGGGCTGACACTCACTTCAGCAGAGGCAGGGGGAATGCAGAGAGCTGCTCCATTGCCTGAATCCGGAAGGGATTATTTAGGCCAAAGACTTTAATTACAGCTGACAGTGCTGGCGTCCTGCTGATGGCAGCCATTTTACTGATGTCACGGCATTATCCCCAGTGACACCAGCAGTAAGGAAGAGCTGCCAAATGACCCACATTTGTAGGCAGGACCTACTGACCTGAGGGAGACTGCTCAAGCCCAGCATCAACTGAGGCAAGCAACTTCCAAAGGGCCACTGCGGAGTGAGGGATTCCAGTAAAAGTGCTGACCCACCTGTGTCCTGCAGCTCCCGCTCCCCCAGCACAGGTGGCAAGGATCAATAGTGGCTGCTGCACTGAGCACAGGCAGCAGGTTGGGAGCCTGGCAAGGGAACCACTCAAGCTGCCAGGTCTGCATTTCCACAGCCCATGTGTCTGGGGCTGAAGGCAGCTTTCACCGAGGCCTGCCTTCCACCATGGGATTGTGTGATCTGCCTTCACCCCCTGTGCAATCCACCCTTTTCAAGCTCACTGTCATACAATAGCAGTCCTTCGCTTGAAACAATCTTGTGGACCCTCTTTCCTTTCGTTGCTCAGATATTCCTTATCTTCCTTTGTGTGACCCAGCTCACTCTGTAGCCCTCCCAGGTATCAGGCATTTTCCACTTATTTTCATCAAAGCAGCAACTAAAGGGAAAGATCACCTCAGCAGCAAATACTCCGTGGGCCACAGATGAGAGAGTGAGAGCCATTAACCTATAGACTCAGTGTGAATTCTGGGTAATGGCAGGGAGGCATCAGTAGAAGTTTCCACTACGGACTATCTGCAGACCTGGCCTTGCAACTTGAACTTGTGAGCCTGCAATGAAATGAAAAGGAGGGAGCTCATGCGACAAGAAAGAGCCTGGTTTTGACAGACGCACAGCCAGCACACAAAGATGTGTTTTAACAGCAGACTCCTACTTTATAAAATGCCCTAAGGTGCACATACTACACACACTTTGCCACTTAAAATGTCCAGCAAAGTATTCTGCAGGATCCTGAGTGCCTCCCTCAAGCTTAGGGGCTCACGTGGAAGCCGATACACAAGCTGTGTTACCAGAAATTCCTAAAGACCCACTGGCAGAGAAAGGGAGTCTTTTTTTGAGTCCACTTCCACCTGCATTTTTTTAAAAAAAAACAATTAATCTATTTTTAGGAACATAGTTCACTTTGAAAGGTTGCATCTCAATGCTATTTTATTGCACAAAAGGTAACAGAGAAGCATGTACCCAAGAGCTGTATGTTACTGCTATGTCTGTTGTCTTGCATCAAACCCTAATGGCCCCTTACAAAATTTAAGATATTTCTTGGAAAGAAACAGCAGTGGAAAATTATCACAAAGGACATTCACAACCACACTGTAGATTAACAAGCCCCAAGACATTTTTGAAGACCAGAAATGAATTCATATTCAAAATGACAAACTCTATTATGACTAGTTGAATACTTGTAGTTAAGATATTTACAGGGCAATTACAGATTATTTTTTTAAAATAGTATTGTTTTAAAAACAAAATTAAGCCAAAAGCATCTTCAAAAATATTCAACTAGTGATGACACCAAAGCTCAAAACTATCACAAAGATAAGGAACAATCAGTACAGAAGTGGAATGTTTTTATCTGTGCTTTTCTAAGCTTTCAGTCCCTGGCTGAGCATTTTCTTTTGGTCTCACCTCAATATGAAAAATGCCAATGACATACAAAGTGTGACAGCCTATCACAAAAACAGGCGTGTTCTCATAAGCCTATTAGAAGTGCTTTTCTATGAGTATTTGACTTGGCCTGTATTTTACTATATGTCTTTAACTGTTGTACTTCACATATAAAATACAACATACAGCAAGTGTGTAGAGGGAATAAGACCATGTACAGCGAAAGACATGACCCTGGTGTTTGCTTTCCCATTAAAGATGAATATACTCCATGTGAAGTGGATACAGCAAACCCTGTCTCTGCCTCCTGAGGAAGTCAGGGATTCAATTCCAATGCCATAAAGATTCACAATTGAAATACTAACACATGGAGCAAAATGCTCTGTATCGTAAAAAACATGCTCTTCCCTAGACTAAGTCCATATTAAAATTGAATCTCTATAAATTTCAGCAAGAGGAAATTCTAAGCCCAAAGATATTCATGCCTTATTGCATGTTTAATGGCCTGAAATCATCCCTCTTTTCACCTCAGGCATGGAGGCAAAAAAACCACAAATCCAAATGCCATCCTTTTGGCCTGTCCTTACTACAACTGGAAATCTTCTTCTCAGAACGAAGCCATTAAGGAAAAAAAAAAACCAAAAAAAGAAACAATGGAAGACAGGAGGATTGAGAAGAGCCAGAAGGAAGAGAGTGTCAAATAGCCCCCCCATACTGGGACAAGTTTTGGATAAAACAAACTTAAAGAAATCTAGATAAAGTAACATCTTGTCAGATAACAAAATCCTCAAGATGAGCATAAAGCAGGTGTTTCTCCCCATTTTATTACTACTTAGGTTTGAAGTAAGGAATAATTGCACACTTACATTTGCAAAACAGCAAAAAGCAGCAAGGGTTCCATTATATCCCAAAGCAATTTTTTTTTTTACCCTCCCCAAAATTTCAGGGGGGGCTGTAATTTTTTAGTGCCGGGTGAGCTGAGGCTCTGCACCAGTCCAGGAGAGCAGGTGTATTCAGGGCACACGGGAATTGTGCCTGGCTTCACTACAGCCCTCAGTTTCCAAATTCATGTAGATCACAGAAAACCTTCAGGTGTCTGACAGATCCAGTTTCACTTTTCAACTACTCTAAAAATTCTAACTTTTAGTCACACTCAGCACAGTAAGAGTAACCAGCTAAGAACCTTTTGCAAGGATTTCTTATTTTTATTCGAAGAAATTAAGAGGTTGCTGTCCTAAATGGTTTCAGATACAAATCTCCAAGAAGCAGGGCCTGCAGCATATCCTACAAGGCTATTTCTTTGGAAGACAACTAAATATTTGAGAGATGTCAAGGGTTGTTTCTAACATGACAAATCTGAGGAAAGAATGCTGTGGAGCACCTCAGAAATTAAGTGAAAATAAGGAAGAGGTAACAGCATCTTTTCTTTTTCCCTTCCAGTCCAGTATTTTCACTAACTAGTAAAAAAATCCCCAGATGCACTAATGGCTGCCATCCAGGAAATGCATCTGCTGTGTTTATGAGATCTGCAGTTCATAAATAATTGCCAAATATAGAATTATTCACTTCAGTGCTATCAGAGGTTGTTTTATAAGAAGAGAGAACATACCGGAATCACACTTACGAGGAAGATCAATCAGATTGATTTGGAGTTCACATGTGTGAGCGCCAAAGCTTAGCTTTTGTGGAAAAAGACCATTTACAATTTTTGCATGTACTGGCAACTGAAGCTTTCTGAGCCTGCCACACTGCCAGTGGTCCCCTTGCCATCAGTACCCCTCGTGTAGCTGGATCTGTGTGGGTACACTTTAGTCCCTCAGGATATGAAAGCCCTGAGTGCATTTTGTCAGTGATTTCTTACATCCATGTGCTGTGTAACAAAGGAGCCATTTCCAGGCTGCACGTGCCAAACACCACGCAGTGCCTTTATGGCTCCGGACAGAAGCCTAAGGCTCCATCAGCCCATAACAACCCACACTGAGAACCATCCACAGAGCAAAGTGCAAAAAAACCCACTGGATGATACCTGAACTGATCCAGGAATGCGAAGGTACAGTTGGTTTTACAAGGCTCACATATTTAAATAAGAAATTAATCTTCCCAGTTGTGATCAACTTTTATAAGCACTAAAAAGATAATGCAATAAAGGTACATCTGTACAAGAATGACAGCTGTGAGAAAAATATTTAAATGTTTCATAACTGAGTACTCTGTCCCTGATTTCTACTTCTGAACTGAGTTCATGTCAATGCTTGCAATAAACTGGCAATTGCAGAGTGGGCAGTCTTCTGCAAATAAACCTATCTTCACCTTTGGTTCTGACAGGTTGGACCTGAATAAACTCTGCTGTGAAGGCCACCTCAACTCTTTGGATGCTGCTGTGCTCCTAGCATGTCTCTCCACCTTAACTCCATTATTTTAGGAACACAAGAGTCTGCCCAGATAAAAGGCCAGGGAGATATAGTCTACAATACTGACAGAAAGCTTGAGTAAAGGCTTCACATGGAGACAATCAAGTTCTGGACACACAGGCAATTCTAGGGCAGCAGCAGATACAGTCCCAATGCATTTTTTTTACTAAAGGGTTAGCTGGGAACAGAGCTGCACAAAATCCCATACACGTGTGCGGAGCTGACTCTTTGCTGTCAGAGGGCTGAATATTTCCAAATGTCTTCAGCAGCCTGGACACCCACAACACAACATCCACAGGAGCTCCCAGCTGTGTCTGGCCTGTGAGCCACAAGTCTCTGGCCCCTTGCTGGCTACTAGGAAAAAGCAAAGCTCTTCATCTGCCATGCACTGGTACACAGAGAACATTTAAACCAAGAGGCCAACAGGGGTCAGCCCTGCCCAGCACAGAGGCCGTGACACGCCACTGCCATCTCCACTGCTCTTTGTGTGACAAGGGCAAAAGCCACAATTCAAAAGCACTCAAGGCTTGAATAATTACTGTTAGAGAGTATCTCCAGCCATGAAAAAGCAATGAAACATTTGGCAGCAGGAACCTTCCAAAGGAAGCTTCTCAGCTCCCTGACATGAGTCCAAATTAATCTCAATTCTGGAATTTTGTACGTGAAAGAAGCATGAAAGAGATCTGATGGGCTCAGCTCCCTTCTCCCGTGCCCACAGATACTCACAAACAGAATGAAGCTCTATTCAGAGGTCACATCTAGTGGCTCCAGCACCACCTGGACACAGGAGCTGCTGCTGGCTACGCAGGGATAGTCCTTCCAACAAAGGTTTGGTGTGAACAATGCAAGCTGCACCTTCACCACTTGTAAGCCTTACATGTGAGGGTGCTTGTGTCCACAAGACAGCAGTCATATCATGAAAAGAAGAAAATCCTTCTTGGATAGTTAATGGATATGTCTAACACCCCCATCTTGGAGAGCATCGATGATGCACAGACACCCCATGCCAAGAACTCTATGTGGCCCACAAAAATGATAAGGAGAGGCCCAGCCAGTAAACCTAACACTGCAACCAGCTGAATGTACAAGCAGTCAAGTGGCTGTGCTTGGCTTGAATGTCCCCATTGCTTAGCTAATGTCAATGATGGAATGGGGTGAGTGTTTCAGACACAGCAACGTGCCTCAAATGGGCACGCACAGCTCCCGCTGACTGCAGGAGGAGCTGCACGAGCAAGCTGCAGAGGAGAGAGGAGCCCTTTGTGTCCTACCAAACACTGGAGCATCCACCAGATGATCTACTTTTTAGTCACACTTTATCTCATGATCAGCTGGGCTGGAATACTGAATGCATTGTCAATTGTTTAATGATGGAAAAATAAAGCTGCAGGCTGCAGTTGATGTTTACTAAGGTATTGATGAGCTATCCATTTTATCAGGGCAGAAATCACTGCAGAAGAAATGCTGGGAATTATAACCTAGTGCTGAAAAATATTTAATACTCTTTCCATGTCACAGTGGCCATGTCATTTCATTAGTATTTTACAGTAACTAGGGAGGGTACCCAATAATTTCAGTGTGTGTACACACACATACATGTAAACTCAGAAAAATTGTAATGGACCTTTGTGCACGAAAAGTATTTACCATTTTAAAAAAAACTGGCTAACGCTAACCCTCAAAAGGAGTATAAATATTATGGTTTGCCTTAGACTTATTGCTTATTGAGACATTGAGAACTGAGTATTGTACTCATATCAAGGAGAAAAGCGAGATTCAACTCTGTAAAGAAAAGTGCTACTAATTTAGTTTTAAAAAAACCCCAAGTTAAACAACCAAAACAAAGAACAGCCACAACACTGGCAATGTGCTGAATTCCACAACAGTTCTGCAGCCAAAGTGGTCTCCCAAGAGAGATTATTCCTGCCTTCTGCTCAGAGAAGCCTCCTGAGAAGCCACAGGCAACAAATAACATATTATCTGTGCAATGCACGTCAGGCGACAATTCAAAATCTTCCACTTTCATTCTAAAATGAATAAACTAACAAAGAAACCAAAGCAAAAAGAACCCCAGAAATCATTCTTTTCTCTAAATACTGTGAAGATCTGGGGCCAGACCAGGAGCAGAGCAGAAAGGTTTCTAGATTAATTTGCCACTTTCATTTTCAGTTTCTGTAGACTTTAGGAGTTTATATTTGCTCACCCACAAGAACGTGTCTGCTTTTTCTGTGCTATATATACACTCAAAAGCTTCCATATGAAGGGTGCTTTCTTATGATACTGCAAGAAAACCCCTCCTACACGATTTTCTTCTTTGAGGAACCCTGGAATCACTTCTTCCCTTGGAGAAATGTTAGTGTTCAGTATCAAAAGAGGATGCGACTGAAATTAAGTGTATCAAATCTTTTTTATACACAGACTGCTCCCTGTAAGCAACTAACATACTTTCTCTATAGGAAAAATAAGAGGTATTCAAAGAAATTACACATTACAATTGATTTTAAATAATGACAAGAAATCTTTATGTTCAGCTATTCCGATTCTTCCTCGTCATGTGTATGCTTGCTGCTAGGTTTAAATGGAAAGCTCTTAACTCTTCCTCCCTGAAAATTTAAATGGGATAAACCTGCTTGCTAGGGTCTGTTTCTTTGAGGCTTTATACATCGTGCAACTACTTACATCAGAACCAAAAGAGGTGAGAGATTAACCATTACCAGAGCTGAATCTTGTAGCACTCCTTTCAAACAAAGAGGTCAACACACACATAAAAACAAATTAAGTCTAAACTCTCCTTTAATAAAAATCAACTGAGCTATGGCGGAATTTTTAAACCACTGCTCGTGATTATTTCTTTTCTTGTACCACTGATAAGAAATCTCAGGCCCTCCTTCTTCAAATCTCTGCTTGTATTAAAACATCATTAAAGGATAATAGCATTAGTCTAGCTGTCAATTTGCCATAGCAGAGCATTTTCTGGCACTTGGAAAGTCATTCCTAGAGGACTTGTTCAACATATGGCAAACTCTTACACAGAAAGGTACCCAACATATGTTCAGTGTGATGGAAGAAAGAAGGAGGAAAGTGGAAAGTATTGGTTAAAGTCAGCCTCTGGTAGCATTCACTTTGTTTCCCATGAAAGATTAAGTCCCAACATTCTATGTCTGTCTTCAGCCCTACTGCATTTGTCAGTAACGCTGGGATGTAATGTTACATCTACAGGGCCTGTAGCTTTCTCTGGAGCTCAAACCTCCTGATTAGTCAGCACTCCCCATCCAGCCAGGGAACAGGCAGATCACACCTGCCTTTGCTCCCTCCCAGGCACTGCATTTGTACCTTAGCACACATGCTTGGATGTTACTGATGCTGTGACTCATGATTCATGTGCAGCAAAAGATTCACCAACCAGCTTTTCTTCAGTTTCTTCTTAAGAGGAAATTATAGTATCTTAATGTTAAAGCTCAGAGATTTGACAGCAACATGACTTTTAGGGTTAGATTTTCAAAACTCACAGTTCTCTTTTCACAGTTACTTCCGGGGCCAAAATTACAATCAAGTCTGTGGAAACAGAGATGACTGGCCTTTAAAGTTCTGACGCCTGCATAATCCACCACAGAAACAAGGGAACAGTAGTGAACTCTAAAGCTAAAAGCCAATCACTGCCAAACCATAAAGTTCTGGGACTCCAGACACCAGCTAGGATAAGCCTTCCATTCTTGAGTGGTAAACTCTCAAATCTCACTGCCTTGGAACTCACTGATACTGTGAGATGGGAGAACAAAATCCCACTGTCCCTCCTACTGAAGGTAAAAAAAATCCTTTCTTAAAGTGAGTTTTGACATCAACAACCACTGCCAGAAACTGTAAATCTGCTCAAGGCAGGGCAGCCAACGGAGTCAAGCAGCTCTAAAACTGAACAGGTGGGAGGGGATATTCCAGGCCCAGGGAGCTGCTCTTCTTCAGTCTGTGGAAAGCTGAAAGAAGCAAGAAGGACAAAGCCCACTACCAACTGTACATGTACTCCTGCTCTCCCCTGGACCCCCACCTCAAACCTGTTACATTTTCTCACTTGAACACAGCAAGCCAGATACCCCTACAGCTCTCTGCAGCTGATCTGCAGCCAGGCTTCCACAGTGTTCTCTTCATGATGTCCAGCTGGGGACTGTGCTCTGTGACCTTCAAACAGGACCACAGCCCCCCAAGGGTGCTGGGGCCGACTCACACTCATTGCCAGTCTTCGGTGGAAGGCACTGCATCCACGGTCCCAGAAGTGCTGAGTGCCTGCACAAAGTGCAGACAGGTTTCACACCCCCCACGTTTACCTTTGCAAAGGGGAGAGAGACCAAAGCCTGTGCTACCAACAATGTCATGAACGTGAATGGCCTCAGAATTCTGAGGATTTTGCTGAAAGCCCTCCAGACCAGTTGTTTACTGTTTGACAGGTAGCCCCTACCAGCACAGAATGCTACTAGCAGAGAACATTTGATAAGCATGCTAGGCGCATGAAAAGTACCATTTGAACACATCTTTGTTTAATTCAAACAAACCATTCCCCCACTTGCAGTGCTGTACCTGATTGACTTGTTCCTACTTCAGGAACAACTTTTTATCATTTGAAAACATATTATTCAGATAAAATGATCTCTAACTTAAGAACTCTTCTGTAAGTTACTGTTTAAGCAAACCTCAAGTATACATATTTTGAGAAGCACAAATACACACACAGAGTACATGTGTAAAACACCACCTCTCCTTATGTAATGGAAATTTTGCATGCCTGCTTCCTGCAAATGAAATTTCCTAGTTTCAAATGCACTGCCCTTGGGGGTATCAAGTAATGCGATGAAATAATGAAGGGTTTCTGCTGTTACAATGAAGGTCAGTATACAGTGGGCCATTTCTTTTGTCTCACTTTTCAGGATGATCAGAGCAGTGAGGCGATAAGAGGGAAGCCAGGGCTTTTGTGTGATGCAAAATCATCAAACTGTATGTCCAGTCATTGCCTGGTGCTGCACTGCAGCTCCTGAAACAAATCCTCGCCTGTCCCCAATGACATTAGGAGAGCTCAGGGCCTGCTTCTATTTTAAAATGCCAGAGGCACTTTTCCTTTATGGTTGAAAATACTCACAATCACAGTATCTGACATTATTGTTTTGAAAGCATCCTAATTTCTAATGGTATTTGTTTATTAAACATACACATGTGGAAGTTAAATATTAAGTGAGAGGAAAAGTGTAAATGGCATGCATGGAGCCCACTGTGAATTCACATGGAGTTATACGGCTCACCTGACTCTTGTCTGACTTAATGAAGACAGTAAATTACACAGCACAGTTACTGTATTCCATGCTGCACATACCACTGTGCAGCTGCAGCTACTGGGGACAGATATTCCCTTTCTTCCAGCTTTGCAATATTCTCTCTGATTTATCACACATGGGCTATTGGGGAATGGTCTCCAGGTTACAGGAGGAAGTCAATAACTTAAGTATACTAGACAAATGGGCATGAGGAAAACACATTATTTTCCTCTACCCTCCCCACACATAGTAAGTTGAAGATTAGATTAATTCTTTATGTGGTTGCCATGAAAACTAAGAGATGTAGCCTTACCTCAGAGGAAATGATGTTATGCTCACACAATGAATAAGAAATAAGAGCTGTGTGGTCCTATCTCAGCAAAACAAAGCGGAGTCAGAAAAGAGTCTTTCTAAAGCCCAGGCATGTGTGGATTCTAATCAGCTCTGTTTATAACGTATGATCATAGTTAATTGTTCATTAATTCCACCATGTCATTTGTTCAGAGATTATACCCTCCACATAATGAATGTTTTGGGGTACACTCCAGCAGAGAAAATTAAAATAGATAATAGCTGTGATTTTAAACAGTCTTCACAATCTTAAGTTTGATTCCATTGACCTCAATCAGTTTCTAAAAGGTTTCAAAACACAAAAAAACCTGTCTATTATCTTGAAAAAAGGGAAATGCAACAATGTAAATTTTCTCTAATGCCTAGAGAACTGATGTGTTTTTCTCTGGCCCTTGGCTTCCCCTTGACATCTACCTCAGTACAAAGCCTTTCCCTCAGGGGCTGGGAAGGTGCAGGACCTTGAACCTTCAGATGCATAATTCACCCCAGATCACCAGCCTGCCCAGATTTTAGTGACTTGTAATTAGCAAGTGCTGAATGGAACAATGGCTAGAAAAGCACACAGCGTGAAATGTCTGTATTAATGATAATGGAGATGTTCATGCTTCACCCCTGGATTTGGGAAAACACTTAAGAAAATTAATTTCCTTTGCTTTACAAGATGAGCTCTACTTGTGCAATGTCACCAAGAACACACTCTTCTAAATAACACCAATACTTAACCATTTTATTGCTTATTTGAGTCTGCAGAACACAGGTATGACAAGAATGACAGTACATGCTTAATGCAATGACCTTGGGCTCAGGTTTCATTTCACTTGCAGATTTAGGGTAAGTTGATCCTTAACACTTTTCACAAGACTGATTTTGCTATCAGGCCATGATACATTTGAAGGGCTGTCACAAAGAGAGCAGCATGAGTGATTGAAAAGGCTCCCTTTGCTCACAGCAATAAAAGAAATCTCGGAAAAAACCCCACCAGATTACACGGAAATTATTTCAGCAATCTCTTGGTGAATTTAAATGACACATTGTAATCAAAATTTTCAGCTTTCAAAAACACTTGCAAATAAATTTCAAAACACAAAATAAACTAACAAACAAAAAACCCTCCGGTTCAACATGCCAAAACAAAGCTTTAAAGTGGTGGACCTTTTAATTTCCAGAATTTAAGCAGCATATTATGGGTTGTTTGGTTTGGTGTTGGTTTCTTCATCTTTTTCCAAAATGTCTTCATCTTGTTATTGACTTAAATGCTTTGTGGAGATTAAATTTGTGACTTTGAGTATCTTAAACACTGTATTTTTCAAATTAAGGAACTCTTAGCTGAAAAAAATTGGCCTGAATTAGCTGCTAGGCATTGGCCAGTATCTTTCAAATTTACAGCTGTTTGTGGCATACAAATAACTACCCAAAGGAGAATTTATATACTTACACTTTATGCATGGGATTAATACCTCTGTAACACTATTCATATAATGAGTTAATTAGCTGCTTAACAAACATGATTAAATCAATAATAAGAATGAAATGTTCAACTGTGACTTAGTGCTAGGTGGCCTTCCATGCCATATGTAATGGACTTACCACTGTTCTTGTCTTCAGGGTTCTCTCACAGTGTTTGACCACCAATGTACAAATATTGATAACATCAGTTTTATAAAAGCATCTCTGAAGAAAATAACGTCTTTGAAAAACCAAGTTTTTTAATTGTCCAGATTTCCATCTCCTATTCAAGGTAAATGATGCCAACTCCAGCTCTCAGGTGCTCACACACATCCTTGAGAGCTGGGATAACCCGGAGCATTTCAGGATGGACCTTTCCTCCTGAAAACTCTCTCTTCTGATGAGGTAATCAACCATCACTCCAGACTGGTCTCAGCTTTAAGCACACAGTGCTCCCTCTGTACTCACCCCAATTACAAATAGGCTTGAGTGCAGGCTTAGGAACTCGGCTGGATTAATGCCAGAATATTTAGCACTTCAGACTAACCAGACCCATGACAACAAAAGCAAAGATATCATGCACTTTGCTTAGTCATTTCTGAGCTCTGAGAAACAGTGCACCTCCCCACCAGAGGCTTTTCAGTCTGAAAGTAGAAGTAAAAACTAAATATTTCAAAACCAGAAGCTGCCCAAAGCTAAACACATAAAGCTGATAATCTATCTAGCTGCAAAATACTTGTTTTCTGAAAGCCAAAATCTATGCCTAGTACACAGCATCGTTCTCTCCCGTGCATTTCAGCTGCAATAGCGCATACATCTTCAGCAGCTAGAGGGTTTTAAAAGCAAAGAAGCTCTCCTTGCTCTAATGCAAAGGTTTTCTAGAGGCAAAGGTTTAAGTCCTTCCTTTCTGATGAGATAGGTGAATTCCCCTCATTTTGCAGATCATGCTGCCAGTGGTGGACTCCCATGTGCACTCCCACTGCCTTTGCCAGCACCATTCAGGGAAGGCAACAACACCCTGCCTCATGGCTCTAAGGTTTTCGAAAATTCCAAGTACAATGTAACCAGACTAAGGACACCTGCAGCATCTTTTAAAGTGAAACCCTGATGTTTTTAATATAACCAGAAGTGAAGAAAATCTTTCTCTAAAATATCAGCAGTACACAAACAGTGCAAGGCCGAAGGACCAGGCTTCCTCCCTGACTGCACTGTTCGTATCCAGTACCAGCAGAGAGCGTCCCAAAAAAGAACCCATCCCTTTTCTCACTACAGAGGGAAGCCCAAAATCTTGCATCGTTACTGCTCTGCTATCAAACATTCTGGGTCTGCCATTTGCAACACGTGCATGCTGTCATCCTGAGGCTGGTTCATACAAACCCTCCCAGTCACCTCTGACCTTGTCCTCTCCTGCCACCACTCTTCCCCTGAGCAGCCACCAATGTCTCCTCACCAAACAGCAGGATGTACTCAAAATAAGGTCACTACATGTGAAACCTAAATTTTACTGCTAGAAAATGTTCCCTAAAGCTATGCAGCCCTAATCTGCAACTGTCAAATATAAGAACTACAGACAATGGCATTTATTGAATCGCAGTAACTGGCTACCTACAAAATAAAACTGGTTCCTGGCAGCCCTCATGTTAATAAGGCTTCATATATTCAATTCATGTTTACATGAACAAAACTATCCAAGAAGCACAGGACTGAATAGTCATCTGAACAATAAATGCATAAAATAACTGATATTAACAAAATCAACCGTCACTACTTAGCATACATGTTTATAAAAGAAAAAAAGCTATTTTGGATAACTAAAACAGACAAAACTGAACGAACAGAAGGACCCAATATATTGTGAAGTTCCAGTCAGAAGCCTCCAGAAGCTGTGGCAGGGATTATGCTGGCTAGCTTTACCCAATCTCCCCCTGCTTCCCCTCCAGTTTTACTTTTCCTTTTCATGTATTTCCTCAATCTTTCCTTAAGTTATTGTTAAGTTTGAATATGAATATAATCTGTGACTTTATTTTCCTTTTTGGGATATGACCTTTGCTCCTTTCTCAGGCAGCTCATTTGGACAACTATTTTCTAAGGAAACAGGCAGGCAGGCACAGGGAGCATGTCTTGCAAAAACTAGGACAGAGATTTTGACTTGTCAAGAAAATGTGAGAAAATTTTACAGCAAATGAAAAAGAAACACACAGAAGGAGATTAAGCTGAATTTAATTTTCACCCCTGAACTTTAAGAATTAAAAAGAATATATTTTGGTTAGCAGACTACAATTTTAGGGAACAATTGATATATTGTGGGCGTACATTAATTGCTCAACATTGTACCAGAAATATCCTAAACCTGACAAGACCCGATTAATTAGTGGTGAACTCTTTGTATGTGGACCTTGACAAAGCACTAGACTCTATATCCCCTGTATAAATTTGTGCAACCAGGTAACAGATATTATCTTTTCAAGGACTTAATCAGATGCAATTGTTTGGATGTCCTCCAAACAATTAAATTGCTCACCCTGCTATACACAGCTAGAGGATTTTTGTCATTTTACCTGCCTTGAGGCCTGAATCCCTTCCCCAGTGAAGGCAGCATCTCTGCCTGGGCAGGGGGGGTTTGCAAGCACCACTGCAGCCCCCAGCAGCCATGCACTCAGAGCAGCAGCCCTGCAGGCAGCTCTCTGCTTACTCACGTGCAGTACAGGGGATGCTCTCATGGAAGAGAGATGTCCCCTTGGCCCCCTTATCGGCCACTGCTCTCCCCTGCTGCCCAGCGAGCCTGCTGGCACTGTCCTGAGAGGAACTACAGCCCTCCCTCAAGTCAGCAGGGTTTGGAGCCCAGGCCCCAGCAGACAGTGAATTTCTGCTGACTTTGTCCTTCCTGTTCTGCTCCCTTCTCTCCCAGGTTTCATCTACGGACTCGGCAGTGAGAAAACAGTGTGAGTTAATACGGAGCTCCTCAGAATGAGCAGTTCATCTTCCAGCACCTAGTTACAGCCAAAATCAACCCAAACTTCTGGGTCAGCTGCCTCAATCACTCCTTCCCTCTCTGCCATTGCTGTTCCCATTCAAATTCCGCTCCCATTTAAACATCAAGGCTCTTTCTAATCTTTTCATTCCTTTTTTCTCATCTTCCTTCAAATTGACTGGTTTTAAAAGTGCCCCAGCCTTGTTTGCTCATTTGCACTTGGTACTAAACAAGGAAAAAGGGGCAGCTTTGCTGTTGGGAACAAAGGGCTACAATTTTGAACCAGCTTCCCTGCGGATCTTGTTCGGTCACAGCATCTCTTGGCTTTCCAACCCAAGGCAGATTGTGCATGTGGCCTTTCAAGCTGAATTTATTGCATATGTTCAGTGGTTCTGCTAATTGCACCTCTGACTTGACCATAATTCAGTGAGTTTAGCTTCAAGGATAACAAGCACACAGGCCAAACAAGAAGATACATACAGCATTATAAAATACACTGCATTTGGCTGTTTTAGATTAAACTCATGCACTTCTAAAACCAGGAGCTGAATAACTTTGCTGTTTATTGGGTGGGAAACAGAAAAAATTCCGAAGAGCTTTACAAAATCTTTGCAAACAATATGGGTTTCTATCTGCAATTTACCTAATATGATCAGTCCTTCTAAAACAGTCTTTAATTAAAGGCTTGGTACAATATTTAAAAAATTAATCTAAAAACCAGTAAATTGGATATTTATATTGAATACCAAGAACCATAATTAGAACAGTTACCATGCATGCTTCCTCTCCACCAAAAACTTTTCAAAAAGCACAAAATTCTTTTAAAAATGTACTTCTCCTCCAGAATTATGGCAAGACACCAGCAAAAATGTTCCTGAGTGCTGTGGACACAGCCAATAGGTCACACACCAGGACAGCACTCAGCAGCTTGGAGGTCATTAAAAAACTATAAACCCTGCACAGGCCTTATTTTGTAGCCATGATCCTTATGCAAGACATGCAAAATATATTCTATATCAAGAACAGAAAAATAGCCACTGATTGCCATTTGAAAAGAGATCCTTAAAATGCACAAGAACAAAAACATGGAGATATTTTATGGATATAAACCCCAGCAATCAAATAAACTGTTTAAGATCAAACTGGAAGAGTCAGTGGTGAACCCCCACTTTTTTCTTTGTTGCTTGGATGACTTGGAAGTTTGCATACTTTGCCTCTTTTATGTGGGCAGTATGTGCTGAGTGTGCAAAACATTTATTAAGCCTTCTTTAAGCATAAACAGACGGTCTGATAGTACAAAAAAAGGTAGACAGAACGATATCAGATAGGAACATCAAAAAACATACACTTTCCCATAACTGTTAAAAAGCGTTGGCTGCTCCTCAGGCTGCCCTACTTAGAAACTTTGATTGTGCACCCACTGTCATGAGACATGTTTTCCTCTCAACATCTTTTTAATCTTCTCAGACTGGTAGAAAAACAGCAGTCTTTAGTTATCAGAATTTTGATGTTTAACAGCTTCAAAGTGGTGGTGGTTTCATATTAAATCAAGTGGCAAGAAAAACTAGGGCTGCAGGTATCCAGTGCGTTCACTAATTCTCCTTGAAGATGTTTTTTCCTTTTTAGATGGTAAAAATGTAATAGAGGAAACCTTTGCCACCCACTTCTCATCAATATTTCACTATGTGATGTTTTAACTTTGCAGAGTTTTGTTTTGTAGCCATCCATAGCCATCCTCCGGAACATACCGTCTGCTACTGCCTGGCTGAAAAAAAGAGGCCTGTTTTGAGAGAGGCTTCCTCAGCACTTCAGGAAAATGCTGCATTTACTCACACATAGATTGAGCCTCTTTTCTGACTCGCTGCACCGTGAGGTGCTTGGTGCACATCTCTCTCCTCTGGGGAGATCTTTCCCCTCGGGCACAGCGAGCACCCTGGCTGGGCTTATCCACCTGTGCTTCAGGGTCTAGCCAACAGTCTGTTTCTGAATAATACCTGCATTCATTCTTCCTACAGTCTAAGCATGAAAACATGAGCCTCAGCACCAGAGGTGATTGCCAGATTCATCCAAATCCAAAGGGAGCAGGAGAACAGGTTACTGAGAGCACTCAGACACCGCTATTTTCTCATGGGCCAATGGTACATTCAGCTGTTGGGATGGTTGGAAATGCTCACCATTGAGCCAGTGATTAATGAAAGGGAAATGACTGCAGTTTCAGAGATACCCTATTAGGGTCCTGAAGGAGTGATAATGCAGTTATGGGAGAAAGAAAAAATGCTGTGTGGGAGAAAATAAAATTATTCAACCTATGAAGGAGTTTAATCTAAAGCTCTGAATGCCTGTATTTATAAAACACTCTGATACAACACTGGAAAAGTGACTGTAGCTAACTACAGTCAGTGCCTCAGGTCCACCTTTGCCTTCTGGTAGTAAAATGCTCCATAAATTTATGTTGGGAAGCAGAAGGAACACCTGCCCAATGGATATTGCACAACTCTACAAGCTGCTTTTCTACAAGTTCCCAGAGAACGCTGGGGAGCACGCCTCAAGTTCACTCTTCTAGAGAGAACATAGGGAAGGACAACAGCCCAGCTACCTGTGAAAACCTTGTTTAACTAAAGGAAGTCAATGATGGAGTTATTCTGCATCCTGACATTTACAATTCACCAGAAAATGAACCAATGTGCTGAACAGAAAGTGAGTTCTGTAACTCTATTTTCCAACAACAACAAATAGGGCTGGTAAAAGTAGCATTTATTAGAGGGTACACAGAGGGTAGCATCACATGGTTTCTCTTTATTATACTGCCTTTCAGGAAAGCTCTTTAGAATATGCAAACAAGGGTGCTCTAACTGAAAGGTTAAATATCAACAGCCACATTGACTTGTGAATTGTTCTGAGCTTTATGAACTCAGAATGTGATGCAGAAATTGCTGTTGATACTGTAATTTGATGAATTTCAAAGGAAAAGAGACAAGTTTAAAAAGACCATTAAACTTTTTGATCTAACAATTTGTTCTTTTCAAATTGTCCATTTATTAAAAACAGGATTTATAGTTCTTTTAGGAATCAATGACAGCAATGAAACAGAATCACACTGTAAATTACAGAAATGAAGAAACAAAATATTTATACGCAGCCACAGCACTTCTGAAAACACTGTTAAGAACTTTGTGGACAGCTTCTCCCTAAGGACCCAGCCTGGCCAACAGCTCTGGCTGCTGGGCTGAGCCAGGCTTTCCTGAAGCCACTGCAAAGGGAGCACACTTCCTTTGGAATTAAACCCCTTGCAGCACCAGCCACCTCTCCCAGGGTAAGCGCTCCCTAACACAGGAGGCTCACTGTTGGAAGCAGGGACACTCTGGAGATGCCCAGCTCAGGGCCATGGATGCACTGGTGCAAAACACACAGGTGGGGAGTCCCAGCCAAGTCCCTCCTCCCCAGCTTCTCCCCAGCTCCTGCCCTGCACACACACAAACCTGTGCCCTATGTGCATTACAGATAATTTTGCTGTGTGTAAATCCTGCACTTGTAGAGGGCAGCAGGATTGGTAGTCAGGCTGATGAGAGCTCAGGGGTGCCACACAAGCAGCTGTGTACCAGAGCATCATCCCCAGCCTGACAGACCACACCATCATTAGTGCAGAGGGGTATTTTTGTTACATCCTGTGGTTTCTCCTCACCATTAGGGAACCATGCAAGCACTTGGATTTGTATCAGTTACTAGCTGCCCATAGTCTATCAGAGTTCAAGAATCTGCTCTGAAAATACGATAATGCAGAAACAGCCACTTCAGCAGCTCCAGGAAATCCTTTCCTGGTACTCACAATTCAGCTACCTGTCTCCTCTTCTAACACTCCTCTCTTTCTCCAGCAGAGCCTGGGTACTTGAGAGCATCTTACTTCAAGAGGCAGCAGCCAGGGGGTTAAGGACAGGCCTGTAGCTCAGAGCTGAGCTGACAGGATTTCACAGAAAAAGCGTATGTACTTTGCTGCTTTCAAAAATACAAACAATTGACACATTATACCTTAATCTCATCTATGCATCTGTGCTTACAGGGGTATTACAAATGAGTGTGGAATACATGAATGCAATTCATAGAATCACAGAACGGCTTGGGTTGGAAGGGACCTTAAATATCACCCAGTTCTAACCCTCCTGCAATGGGCAGGGACACCTTCTTCTAGACCAGATGTCTCTTTCTTCACAAGGGAAGCAAGTGACAAGATCACAGTGGGGTTTTTCTTGTATTTTAAGTTAATAATTTAACAGGTGAAGCACCAGGCACACCTGGGAGCCTGACTGTCTCCTGGTAGAGATGGGGTGACCAGAGACATCAGGCTTAATGCCACTGGTAGAGATGCTGTTGAGGCAGCTCCAGCAGGCTCTGTGAAATGTCACATAGCACCCATGAAATAAATGCAGACCTTGTGTCTGGGTAACTTGCCATCATGTGGCACTGGATACCTGCTAAGGTACAGATCTTCATTTCCTGCTTGCACTCTTTAGCAATCAATGCGCTAACAGAGGACATGGATACAAACACTTTTATCAAGATGTAACATCTTTCATGAAACCTCATGGATTTCAATTGGATAAATGGAATAGGGTATCAGAAACAGAATTGAACCCTTCTGTCTTGTACTTTCCTCTCTGATTCTGAATGATTCTTCAATGAAAAAAGAAAAGATGCTGAAATGAATTCTCAAACTGAGATTTAAAATTGATAAATAAACTGTGATAACACAGCATTCAGCTGCCCAAGAAGCTGAAATCCAAAATGCTGAACAGAACAGAGCTGAACAAACAAAATGTTGGGTAAAATACACAATTCAGGTTTTTAAAACAAAATCATAAGAAGTTGTCTAAAGTTTTCAGATGAAAGCAACTGTGAAGTACAACATATCCTGTATCTTTCTGCAACTAAAAAGGCAAACCAAAGTTTTAGTTCTGGTACACAATACTAAGGCAGCTGCTTGTGTAAATCTCAGTGCAATAAATCTTATATGGGACAAATTCATATTACTAAACTGTCATAGCTTTCAGCTTATTGGCAAAATTATGATTTATAAAAAAATAAAATACATCCCAGAGTGAATTTTCTTTTCAATTAACAAGATAAGCTTCTTATTTCAATCTAATTCTCCCTTCCACATTAGTCTTCTTTGAATAAATACTAAAGAAATATCATGTTGAATTTCCCTTCCAAGTCACCACACAGTGATCTCTGTACAAAAGTTAAAAGAGAAGCTGATCTCTTCCTTGGGGGTCAGTAATCACCCACCCTGTAGAGCACTGGCCAACCAAGCAGAACTCCACAAAAATACCACACTAGGCAAGAGACACAATAAAAATATTTTTCCAAAGTGTTATAGGTGCCCGAACGTCCACCAGAGATATCAGAGCCTGATATGCAGAACACCCAAAGCTGAAGCTGCAAGGCTGGAGAATATTCAGTACCTTGAAAATGAGGCCATTCCTTTAACTTGCCTCACACACACTGAATTATCCTCTGAAGGCACCAATGGTTTTGGACTTGAAATACAGGGGTATAGCCTGGGTTAGGTAACTGAAGTGAGGAATAACGTGGGGCAGCTGTGCCATCTCTGCTGAGCTCATCACCTGAAGTGCCCCCCAGCACGTCCCAGTCTAACAGGGAGGGATCATTTTGTAGAGTGCTAAAAGGCCCAAGAGGTTTCCAGCTGGACAGGAGCACTGGAGCCCAAAGCCTGGAGACCCCATGCTCTGCCTTCACAAGGCAGCTCTGCACCAGTCCCACTCCTCAGCCAGAAAATCCCTGATACCACTCTAACAGTGGCCTGAACAGCTGCACAGATTCCTGAATAGCAGCAAATCTAGCCTTTCATTGTCTGAACTTCAGGCAAATCACTGTGAGAATACATCAGGCTTTGTCTGAGCACTAATTTTTCTTTTTAATACAACTTACAACTCACACTTTACTTTTTTTCCCTTTTTCTTTCCTCTATCCACACATGTTCCATCACATCCACCAAGAGCCTCGTTCTCAACCCACCTCCTCCCCCCAGATCCCTGTTCCAGTCAAACTAGGTCTGACTGAGACTAACACTCAATTTTAGCAGGTGCTCAGTCAGTTCCACTAGCTGACAAGTATTTTGGCTCACAGTAACAAACATTTAGTAAATGCCCAAAGGAAACAGCATCAAAGTATGCATCGTTTATCCTGAAGTCATCAATTCAGGCAAGTTAAGAGCTTGAGATTGGCAGAGTTTTGACTTTTGGCACAGGGTTGAATATTCATGCACTCATATTCATATAAGAATTTTTGTCCTTCTTAAATCACTGTTCACGAACCATCTTTGAACTCTCTTTTGCTTTCAAGAGCATCCGATTTTCCCCTTCCTAAAACTCTCAATGAAAAAAAAAAACCAACCAACCCCACCAGAAAACCAACCCAACCTGGGTGGAAAAACCATAAGGATAAAAGACTCTGTGTTAATACCAACCAGGCAGTAGCAACAGTATCGATTTACTCTGCCTGAGAGTCCAGCTGTAAATCCAGTCACGGAGCCACCTCCCCCTAAAAGTGAGGCTGCCCATGGCTGGTCCTCCTTCCTCTTGCCCATCCCCTCCCACCACCAGCTGGAAGCATTTGGCACAACACAGGTTATAACCCAAACTGACACTTCGATAGTGACTAATGGTCATCCCTTGTGACAGCACAACCCCGAGGCATCAAGGAGGTGAAAAGGAAAAGGTAAATGTTCTAAACCCAGGTAAATAAAAATGTAACAGCGCAACATTTTTTCTGGGTTTATAAACAACGAAGTAACGCTGAGCAGTGCCCACTTCAAATGATGCTGTAGTGCTCCCCACACAATACAATGGAATAGTTTAATTCCTTTAGGGCTCATCTTCAAAGAAGGAATTGTTTTTCCAGCTGAATAGAAACACTCTTTCACCACCAAGCTCCATGCTGGTAAGAATTCAGCATTGTTAGTAGATATTCCATCCACCAGTGCCCCTAAACATCTATCAAAAATACCTTTCTATTTCATTAGATTTGCCTCGGACAGAGCATCATGTTCAAAATCAAGGATACGACTGAAATTTTCCTCGTACTTAGAAAAGATTCCTGACTCATCAATTTTTCTTTCAGACCCTTAATCTGCACAATCTCTCCACTTACCACAGGTCATGTACCCAGATGTTAGAGCACAAACATCTGCCTGGTTGGTGCTTTAACACAAATGAGTAAAAGAACAATCACTTGTACTCAACCTATCTAGATTCTACTATGTTCAATTGTTCAGAAGCCGTGAAACAGATCTCTAATCAAGATTTGTTTAAAAATAATGAAATTACTTAAAAAAAAAAAAAGGGGGGATTTTTACTTATTATCTGAGTTTAAAGTTTTACCTGGTAATTGGTAGACTTGTTTGCATATGGAAATTGACATTTGTACTAAAACTTTCACATGGCTGAGATCTGTAAAACATTTGACAGCCCCGAGAGAGCTGAGGGGAAAGGAAGAAGTGGGAGCCTCCCAGCGAGGATATGATGATGCCCTCCCGGAGTCCCACTGCCCCTGAGAGGTGCTCCCAGCTCTGCCACGCTGGGCAGCCCAAGACATCTGTCACAGGCCCTGGGAGCTGGCAGCAGAGCCCAGCCCAGAAGATGCACAAGCTCCTCAAAGCCACATGAACAGCTGCAACACCTACAGACTGATCATTCCTGACACAGCATTTCAATTTATATCCATTAGGAAATTGCAAGGCGATTTTTGCAGCATACCTGAGAGTTAAGTAAGACCTTCAAACACCCTGAGTCTTACGATGAAATTAGCAGGATTTGTAACATTGATATCAATTACTTTCCCTGCTGCCCACAAGTTTGCAGCAGCAGCAGAGGCTGTGGCAGCAGCAGCCTTTAACAACTCAGGGACAGCAGCAGCCAGGCTTTGCATTAAGATCAAATTATTCTGTGTTCCCAAAGAACACAAGAGCTCCTGAGCACTACACACAAATGGAAATCACTTCAGTCCAACTAAATATTGTATAAAACATAAATCACTGACTGTGTGCCAAGATCTGTCCTTCTCTTCTGATACATACCGAACAGAGAACACAAAAAAACCTTCAGAGATTTCACCTTTCTTTTAGGAAAAGTACTGACTAAGCAACCAATTTCTGTTCAGACATTATTATAGGATAAACAATTTCTAGTTTTCACAAATCAAACTATGCATGACAGAGCTGCACTGTCAAGTATCAAGCAAGCTATCCTATCAATCACTTGTTTTTAAGAGTGGTTTGGCTTGTTCTGTGATACCACTAAAGGCTCAGATCTGCCCTTGGATGTACTCAAACTATTTTCAGTGTAGGACACTGCACAACCATCCACAGGCAGAACAGTTTGAAGGTAATATAAACTTGAACAGAATAAATGGGAAACCTGTAAAAGGCAGATCCTTCACTGGCTGGCCCCATCCCTTTCTCTCGCCTGAGTTAAGCAGGGTAAGCTCTGAACCTTTCAGAACCTCCAGCAAAGGCCTGGAATATCCTGAATGCAGGCAAACAGAAAAAGGGTGGTGGGGCCATAGGGCACAGCAGCACAGCCTCTCTACAGAGCTAAGCATAGCAATTTGAAAATATCTCACCTTGAAATTAAATGGGATGGGACACAACACAGGTTTTTGTTTTGGGTGTATTTTTAAAAAGGTCATTTCTCTCATACAAGTCTTGAATCAAGCCTTCACAGGAATGTTATTATACTGTAAATTTCTTAACCAGTCAAAAGCAGTGAAATATTACCCTCAGACTGCCATCCTCCAACTAAACAGGAACACAAATCAGTGTGACTGTTGCTAGTATCATACAAGACTAAGACACTGGCTGATCCCACCAGCCTTACTTTCTAACCATTGGTTGCCTCGGGCTCTTTACTGTATAAATTATCCAGAAACATTAGCATTCTTTGTTGTTCTGATTTGATTGGAAGACTCCAAAGGATATTTCTGCATGCTGCTTAAGCAAAGGGTAAGCTTTGTGCAGTATCATGTGATCAACAAAAAAATCCCCGAGTACTGCTTGCTTGTGGGTGGTGCAGAGGAACAAGAAGTGACTCACAACTCATAGTGGAAAATTTGGGGGGAAAATGTTTTAAATAGTCAGGAAAGTACAAAATGGCAAACCACAATTATTGGACTTCCTACGCCCTATGTACTGTGTAACAAAACCTTGTGTAACAAATGTCTTTCATATAAGACTGATGTCCAAACGTATCAGGGTTAAGTGAAGCAATTGCTGGGTTTTGCCCAGTATCCTACAAGAGAGGGCCTCTACCTGTCCTAAATCTGCAGAGTCCTGAGGAAACTCACAGAGAAACTGGAGTAAGCTACCAAATTCCAGTATGACACGAAAGACGGGGGGGGGGGGGGGGGGGGGGACCCAAAA